>JARACY010003549.1:0-32412 GCA_029255725.1 Scrobipalpa atriplicella | reverse complement strand
AAAATATGGCAAAATCAACATGTCCCGCGAATTCTTTTTCGTTCTTTGATTTATATAACTTATTTAATGTAAATCAAGTGTTTAGTGTTTTCGATGTAATGTGTAACTGTATTAATATGTGTTTTGTTGTTGTTGTGTTCTGTTCGCATGATGATGACACTTCAAATGTTTCTTAAGATATCTTCTCATGTAAGTGATATCATTCTTTATCTTAGAAGGATTTTTGATTATATTTTCCTCATAGGTGTAGTATAAAGCACTATGTATACTCGGAAGAAAATGCGATTCCCAACTCGTGTGTATTGAGGCCCTCAGCTGCGCTTCGGCCTCAAACTACACCCTCGTGGGAATCGGTCATGTTCTCTCCTCGTTTAAACAATGTACTATTTTATCCTAGCTTCAACAAAACCATAAACACATAATGGTCACTTTCCACTCCAATATCGCTGAATGCCAAGCCAAATTGTAAACAATCTATTATTATTTTTCCTCATATAAAACGAATTACACGAAGGCCTAACTTGTACAGCCTACCTCCACGCACGTGATAAAGAAAGTGGTCGCCAGCTAGACCGCAACTGTGTTTATTTAGATATTAGCCGGTAATCGCCTGGCTTTTCTCCTCTTATTACACGTTAAATGGCGTTTTCTCCGCGCCAAGGAAAACTGTAGCGATATTGGAGTGGAAAGTGACCATTATGTGTTATGGTTTTGTTGAAGCTAGGATAAAATAGTACATTGTTTAACGAGGAGGAGAACATGACCGATTCCCACGAGGGTGTAGTTTGAGGCCCGAAGCGCAGCTGAGGGCCTCAATACACACGAGTTGGGATCGCATTTTCTTCCGAGTTATACATAGTGCTTTATACTACACCTATGAGGAAAAATATAATCAAAAATCCTTCTAAGATAAAGAATGATATCACTTACATGAGAAGATATCTTAAGAACATTTGAAGTGTCATCATCCATGCGAACAGAACACAAAACAAACAAAACACATATTAATACAGTTACACATTACATCGAAAACACTAAACACTTGATTTACATTAAATAAGTTATATAAATCAAAGAACGAAAAAGAATTCGCGCGGACATGTTGATTTTGCCATATTTTTTACTTAAAAATATAAAAGAGACAAATGAAGCAAAGCACATACTGCCAAAAAATGTAAGTGGCCAGGTATCATTTTATGGGCTTCGACATACAAACTTTTTGTTTTTTGGCATTCGCCTGTTTCTAGTTTTTGAATTATGAATTAAAAAAAAAATAGGAGGGGAGAAAATACTTTCCCCTAGGGGAGAATGTAAATCCCATATATTTTTGCCGCCCGCATATTCGTTCGCTTGGATTTACGTACTTTCTTCCTTTTTTCAAGTAAGAACTAATATACTTTCCGAATAGGTGTAGTATAAAATAAATTTGCTGATTGACGGATAAAAATAGCGTTTATGCTAGTTGTTTTGTTATGCAATTAGAGCATAGGCACATTGTCAATCCATATTTAAAAAGAACGGTTTTTCAATACGAAATTCATCAACTTACAATCTCATTAATACGAAAACTCATTTATCTCAATATTATATTAGAAAATATATATTAGATACATTTTTTTATGAGCATGAGCAGTTCCTTTTTTATTCAATTCGCAGCGCTCTATGTACCGGTATTCGTCGATCTAAATCTGTGATTGGTCAACTATGCTTACGTACCAACAGAACAGACACAACGTACATAACAACTAACGAGCCATCAAGTATTTAATACATTACTGAACAAATAAGTGCGGACCTGCTTTCATCGGCTGTCTCTGTATTGCAATTTGGTTGCAATTACTCTGTGAGCGATCGGTGTGTTAGCTAGCTTAGCTTAGCGCGCAAACGTGATAGAATGACAGTTATTTCGTTCCCGCCTTTATTATAAACATTTGAGAAGAAAAAAGGCTTTAGTGAATTTATATTTTATCAAATAATAGCACCCATGCTGGACTGGGAGTGATAAAAAACATAGAATGTGCCAGCTCGCATTTCTTCCCTGGCATGCTGTAAAAACCAGCTAAGGATTCGAGGGTTTCAGTATTGTAATTTAGACGATGGGCTGACAACCTGTCACTATACCTAGCATATACAGATCAATCTGGAATAACCCTCAAAACTTGTCAGACGTGGCGTAACGACCTTTGTTTAGGTCGTTGACGCTCTGCCTACCCACTAGGGATAAAGGCGTGATTATATGTATGTATGTATGTATGTACCTAATAGCACCCGCCGCGCTCATAACTAATGTGATAATAGTTAATACTATTAATAATAATATTCTAAAATGAAAAAAATTTAGGTTGAATGATCTGATGATGATAGGTAACCAAATAAATGACAAAATTACCCATAAGAATCTGATGGAAATAATAACCTAATCGTAGGTACGTAGCGTACCTAATATAATTTATAAGGTTTGGGAACCACAGCTAGAAGTGTCGTCGGTAAGCTGTACCTACGCTGCGCTCGCTGTACGTACGTAACAACCATTTTCTGGTTATCCAACTCTAACCATATTATTATATCGCTCCATTTCACACAGCGGAAGATATCATCGCGTTATTGTTTATAAAGTTATGATTTAGTCCAAGTACCTACCTATACATACATACAAATAAAGGTATCGTCGTTGCCTAAGTTCGTTGCGCACAAAATACAAAATCTTGACAAAAATGGTCACCTGTCATTTTCTATCCTGAAAGAACAAAAGGAAACGGCAACAAATTCGGTTAAGATTGGCTGGTATTTAACTGCAAATCAATATTTCTTGAATTTTAATACAAATAAAATCCATATGACAATCAGAAATACTAATATGTACAGCATAATAGTTACCTCAAAATATTCTACTTTTGGCAGCAATTTAAGTTTGTAGCGCATCGCTATTTAATTTATTTAAAAGAAATCATTTTTATAAACGCATATCTAATAATAACTAGTGGCCCATTACATAATTTTTATCTAAAACGTACTTCTAAATTTTTTATTGCATACTGCATTTTTTATTGCATCTTTTGTTTATAGTCGGAGCCTCGAATGAGCATAGTGCCTAAAACTAAGCAAGATTCTGCTACTGCTACGGCGCTGCGGGAATACATCCCCTCCGCCCCAGCGTAACTAAGAGCGGGTTGTTTGAGTGACCCATCCCTAAATTATTGTAAATACTGTTTAATTTAGTTTTTAATTTGTTCTTATGTTGTTATTTTAACGGTATATTAGGCTCGTATTTATAAAGCGATCTCAAGATTGAGAGCAATATTAAGTATGGATTTGACAGGTCGTTTGTACTGAAATGACTTTTCTGATACGAAATCAAACTCGCTGTCACTCTTGAGAGCTGATTAAAAATACGGGCCTAAGTTCCGTTTTCTTTAGTTCCTTGATACTAGGGAATGCAAACCGGTTTTTACCGTTATTCGAAAACCCGGGTTTTTGTGATATTTTAAACGATAAAAAAACTCGTTTTTTTTTTTTGCCACATTTTCCGGTTTTTCGGTGTTTTCGGTTTTTTTTTAATGGCAACACTATAGCACAGTCAAAGTGACATTTGTGAAACGAAACTATTTTAAACCTCCTACCTTTTCAATTTGTCTGAATTTGTCATCATAATTTTCATAAAAGGGATGTTTGTTTCTATAATTTAATCAGTTTAAGCTATTTTCAAAGTATAAAATATAGAATTAAAGTAAATTTATCGTAAATGCACTAGAGTACAGACAGTTCCTACAAATACTTTAAAAAGTAAATATTCTTTATAGTACGGCGGTTAGCCGAAAAAACTTGCACTCTCGCGTGATGGGATGAATGGGTCTACAGACTAGTTGTACACATCCTAAGATAACTTTTGAGTTATGTTGCCCTGGTGGGTACACTCTATGGGTCTGCAGGCAGGGTCAGTTAGGTTACTATAGGAGCAATTACAGTATTTCAATGATATAGGAGTGGTGCTTGAACAAAGTTTGGAGCACAACCTGGTCAAATTCACATCGCGGTGAATAAAATCCAAAATAGCGGAAAACAAGATGGCCGCCATACAAAATAAAAAGGCGAATATCTCCTAACGATGAGAGATAGATGGAGAGTGCTCGAAATAAATGTTATAGGGAATGATAGTGCGTAACTTTCGGGTGATCATGAAAATCCAAGATGGCGGATCCAAAATGGTGCCTGATAAAAAAATGCTCCGATCAGGCTGCAATTTGGATGGTGAGAGTTCATTGTAATACTGATTCGATATTTATTGTTCGTTTTTCAAATCCACCGTTTTTCAAGATTGCTGCCATACAAGGGTATTTTGTATGAAGAACTTTGATCAGGTCTGGCGTGGAAAACAGTTGCTCGTAGTGGGAGTGAATAGTACTGTTCTGTATTTGAATGTTTTGTATCATTATTTCTGTGGTCCTCTCCTCGCCTACGAGGAACTGTTTACGCGCCAGAATCGATTAAAGTTTCTTTAAATACAACGGTTTTTGTATGGGGAACTTAAATCAGCTCTGGTGCGAAAATATTAGGTAGGCAGATAGATACTGCAATTTTTTTGGCATGTAAAGCTATTACTTATTTTACGATTTTAGCCCTTTACGAGTAAATATTCTTGCGCCAGAGCTGATCGAAGTTCCCCGTACAAAAACCGTTGTATTTAAAGAAACTCTTATCGATTCTGGCGCGTAAACAGTTCCTCGTAGGCGAGGAGAGGACCACAGAAATAATAATACAAAACATTTCAAATACAGAACAGTACTATTCACTCCCACTACGAGTAACTGTTTCCACGCCAGACCTGATCAAAGTTCTTCATACAAAATACCCTTGTATGGCAGCCATCTTGAAAAACGGTGGATTTGAAAAACGAACAATAAATATCGAATCAGTACTTCAATGACCTCTCACCATCCAAATTGCAGCCTGATCGGAGCATTTTTATCAGGCACTATTTTGGATCCGCCATCTTGGATTTAAAATTAAAGTTATTTTCCTTTGATCACGATTTTTTATTCGTTTCCATGTAGTTTATATAAATAATAAAGTTCACGACGAATTGAGAACCGCCTCCTCTTGGAAGTCGGTTAAAAAATACTTACAAAAAGAACTCGTTTTTAACCCGATTTCACCGAAAACCGGGTTTTTGAAAATAGAACTCGAAATTAAACCCGGGTTTAATTTTGGCGGGTTTTGCATTCCCTACTTGATACATTATGTTGATATAACCTAAAATAATTATAATATATTAAAAAATAAATAAATAAATAAATAAGAACTTTATTTACCAACAAGTATACAAAGTACATTATAACGTATTTGTTAAAACTTAATCACTAATACTACAGCTGGTAAAAAGGCAAGATTGCTCAGCATGAGTGCTGTTTTTCAGAATCTCCCTGAATCGCTTATCTGGATAATTAATATAAGCATAACATACATATATCAAATTACTACATATTTATATACATATTTATATAAATACATACAATACAATAATAAATATACTAGGTATGGATTACTTAGAAAGTGAAAGTCATATATCAAATTACTACATATTATATACACATATTTATATAAATACATACAATACAATAATAAATATACTATGGATTACTTAGAAAGTGAAAGATAATGTTCTAAAACCCTCTTTTTAAAAATAGCCGTAGCGATTGATAGACTATCGCGAACAGTATGCGGAAGAGCGTTCACAAGAACGTTTCGGAGGAGTTCTGTTCTGTAAGTTCTGGAATTTTAAGATATTAATGCTGTGCAAGTTTTGAAATGATCATTAGATACACAATCTCACTCAAAAAGTGTCCGTGGCAAAACTCTGCCCATCACGTCAAGTGGGCAGGCTTTCATTCAGACCTGTCAATCGAAACCAACGTGTTATGCAGCTAGTAAATTCTATTTCTTTGTTCTTGGGAGAAGTTTAAATTTCGAAACAACAATCATAACTTTGTCACAAGTATAAAGTATGTGCAGTGCGGCTCGGACATTTTTTGGTTGGCGTTTCTTCGTGATTATGTATGTATCTAGTTAGTATTGTTTATCAAAGGTTCAAAAGGAAAAACGTTGCAAGGGTAGTTATTTTGGTACGAGTGTGAGTATTTATACGCCCGAGTAAATTTTCTGTGCAATCAGTATTATTAATATAAAATAATTGTACAATAATTTTGTACAATAAAAAAGTTTATTGACGCGCATTGAGGAAAAATGATGATACACAGTTGATGTATATTTTCGAATTATCTGAAGTACAAGTTTTGTTAAGCAGTTGGTTTATTTGTAATGAGATAATTTATTTTATTAAAAAACCATTAAAATTTATGTAAGGAATTTAAGTGTGAAAAGTTTTTTGATGTGCATTTAATAATAACCCGTTAGGATTTATTTAACTCATGCTCTCCACGAACCGATACCAACAGTTCAGTTTCAGTCACGCCTGCATCCGTACGGGGGTGGGGTAAAGCGTCTAAAAAGGCCATAAAGGCGTATTCGCCTCGTTTGTATTATTGTAGTGATAGGTTGTCAGCCTATCTCTTGTACTGTACGTACATCGGTGGTAGGTATAGGATCAGGTACAGTTTCCCGGAAACAAGCAGCTGAAACATTCTATGTTTTTATCACACCCAGCCCAAAATAAAAACGACTCTAAAGTTCTTATGAGGAAAACTGATCTACAGTGAAAACATTCTTACTATAGGCGTCCCTGTCAGACTTACAACAATTATTTAAGAAACTGACAATTTTAACATACATTCATTTGTAATCATTACCAACAACGTTAGCGAAAGTCTCAGCCGAAGGCATGTGCGCCCTGATCATTGACATTCTATCTCTGTCTATATTCAAGCTCTTTCTTTTACAAGCAATCTCCTTCTCCAAATCCCCTCGGAACTTCATCAACTCCGCCCTGACAAGGTCTGCCTGTCTCAGTCTGTCTTTGAACTGGTCCGATGTCTCTCTCGTGAACTTGATCTCGTCCATCAAAGCGTATTGAGCTTCGTCATTACAGTTCTCTGCATTCGGTCGTTCGTAGTTCCTGTTATGTAACCTAGTCATACACAGCTTCGATTTCAAGTCCAACTTCCTCAAAGAGTCCCTCAAGTATTCCAAGAGCTTTTCTATATCTGCAATCTTTTGCAAGGTATCTTTGAGACCGTCTTCTAGTTTCGCGCACAAGGCTTCTGTATCTGCAACGGTTTCCGCTAAAGCCAAGTTGGTTCTATCAGATTGGACTTTCATGTCCTTTCCACCTTTCACGATCGCCGTCATCAGATCGTTCCTCAGATTCTTAGATTTTTCCATAACCTCGTTACAGTTTTTGATGCTTTCAGCGCACCAATGCAGCCAGTATTCCAAACTTGTCGCGTTTTCTGTCCATCTGTTCACACCCGGGTGGTTTAGAAGGTTAGACGAATCAAAATTCATCGCACGATTCAGTTTGTCGTCTCTCAGACATATCATCTTGTCTCCCCAGTCCAACTCTATAGCGGCTTTGGCAAATCGGTCTTCTAGAAGCTGCTCGTTGACTTTCATAAGAGTTACGTTGAACACTCTTCTAATTTCTCCGACGAGCGCCACTTCCCTGATCAGTTCCTGTTCGACGTTGTCTCTGACTTGATCTGGCTCATATCTGTGAGTTCTCAGTTCTAGACATTCCTTTGCTATAGTCTCTGGTATCATGAGGATCCGACTCGCAGTCTTCAAAGCCGCTCTGTTTACTTCCAAAGCTTCCAGCTCATCACTCATACCTTGCTGCGCCTTCTCAACAGCCTTCTTCCAGAATGAAAGATCCTTAATCCTCTTATCCAACATGTTGTTCGTATGATCAGCTTTTTCATCAATCTGTTTGAAAGTTTTAGCCATT
Organism: Scrobipalpa atriplicella; assembly: GCA_029255725.1. NCBI lineage: Eukaryota > Metazoa > Arthropoda > Insecta > Lepidoptera > Gelechiidae > Scrobipalpa > Scrobipalpa atriplicella. The sequence continues at coordinate 24,515 of JARACY010003549.1, read as the reverse complement.
TCTTTGCGATAGTCAATGTTCAACTTTCTTCCTTTTTCGGTGATGTGAGCAAGTAACATGAACTCGTTGCGGTCCCTCCATTGACCAGTGGAGTACCTTGTGATGGAGTATTTGTCGACGACTGGTCGGACTCCGGTTATTCCGGCGTTGGGGGACCAGTCTAGATGTCCGGGGGCCCAGGGGTCTATGGGGCCCATCGTGAGGTAATCACCGCTGGTGCTGTTACTGGATTGCGGAAGGTACGGAGGTGGCGCTCCGGAAGGATAGATCGTCGGTTCTGGCGGTGCGATCTGGCCGGGGCTATACGGCTTGGCTGAGGGATCATCATGCCGAAGATGGCCTGCCTCTTTGTAAACCTTATCAACCTGCACATTTCCAGAGGTCGGACAGATGAACGGGCATTCGTACCGAGTGGAACCCGGCAGTGGTGGTAGTTCCGCCATCCTCACAGGAATTTACTCTATTTTATTGTCAATAAATGAAACTTAAAAATACTTATATAATAAAATAAAATCTCAATCTAAATTATTATTTTTTTTTCACATCTTTTGTTGATTACAAAAATGTGACAAATGACATCGCGTCAAACCAATATATCATGGTTTCATGTCATCGTCATCGGCCAGTTGCAAAACCTCAGAATAAAAACTCCTCGTACTATACGGCAAGTATGTAAAGATTGAACCTCTTTTGCGTCTGCGTTGCTGAACTTCGAACTTCCCTGGTGTATGCTGGATGGATTCCATGAACCCGCAGCACGAACCCTAAACCTAACCCGAAAGGTTTTCTTCTCGAATATTCCTTACATTACATCTACTCGAAATCTCTTTATACCTATATTTAAACGGGCAACAAGAAAGGCCCCATCAACAACGGTTGCAGTTTCCCATGACTTCCGAGCACCGATAGGAACATGGGAACCACCCACTCACAGTCACAGACGATGGCATTGTTTAACATAAAATAATGCAACTACTTTAGAGCCATTTGTTCTTGTGATATAACTTGCACAGTTCCGGGGGTTTGAAGATAGATATGATTTCTTATAAATCTGATAACGGAATTAAACACTGTACTTGCTTCTTATCCCATGATGAATCTAAATGGCTAGCTCATTTTTTTGTTTTAAAGGTTGATAAATATTTTTGGAAGGCTCTTTCACAAGCTCAACTTTGACAGATAAATGATTAGATTAGATAGAAAAATGATTAGCGGACCCAGCAGACTTCGTCCTGCCCCAAAAAGCAGTATGTATGATATCCCATCCCGTCTCCTCCCTCTTCTTACTTCTTTACTTCACTCCGTTCTTTTACATCCCTCACTTCCGTCTCGCCCCTTCCTTCAATCTTGTCTCACCCGTCTTGTCTCCTCCTCTCCCCCTCACTATCCTCCTATCCTTCCCTCTCGTCCCTCCCTCCCCTCACTTCAATCACTCCCTTGTGCACAGATCTTCATCCAACCATATGTTTTATGAAATGAAGGACTGCAAACTTTACGAAACATTTTTTTGGAAGATAAACCATTTTATTACAAAACACAACACAATAATTTCTAAATGATTAAAAAAAAAACGAAAAAAATACTAGGTATCCATCGCTGCAAACGCTTTAGGTGTTTAGTACCCAGCTAATTCAGAAGCAGACGGGTAATGCGAACGTATCATTCCACAGCGGTCTCTATCAATATTCAATGTTTTCTTTTTCGCAGCTATGTCTTTCTCCAGTAGTATTCGTTTCTTCATCATGTCATCTCTTACTGACATCGCGGTGTTCAGCTGTCCTCGCAACGCAGTCACTGTCTCGTGAATCTTCTTTACTTCTTCTATCAGTCCCAAATGAGGTTGGTCACGAACGCTCTCTCCATGAGGCCTCCAGTTGTTTCGATTATCCAGTCTAGTTTGGGCCAGTTTCATAGCGGCATCCATCTTCCTTATCGAGTCGTGAAGCTCTTCGATTAGCTTTTCCAAATCGGCTATCCTTTGCAACGTATCTAGCAAAGTCTTCTCATATTTCGTCAAAAGTTCCTGAGTGATAGCTACGGTTTCGGCTAAAGCCATATCGGTTTTGTCTGCTTGCATTCTAAGCTTTCTTCCTCCTTGAACTAGAATAGCGTTTAGGCTTCCTCTCAGATCAGCAGATTTCTGCCTAGCTTCTTCTACGTTCGTAACGTTTTCTCTGCAGAAATACTCCCAATATTCTAGAGGTGCTGAGAACTCTCCAAATCTAGTAGCTCCAGGTCTGAACAAAATAGTTTTGGATTTCGTAGTCAAACCTAAATTGATAGAATCACAGTTATAGGCCATCGTTTTGTCGCACCAGTCGTATTCAACCCTATGCTTGGCAGCCTTGGCTATTTCCAGTTGATCTTCGATCTGTTTCAAGGTCTTTGTGAATGTTTCTCTTACATCCTTGACAAGATTCATTTCTTTAACCAACTCTATTTCAGCTAAGTCAGCCACCAAATCTGGAATAGCTCTGTTTGTGCGTAAGTCTAAGCATTCTTTAGAAATAGCCTCGGGAAGCATAAGAGTTCTAGAAGCTCCCTTTAACCTCTGCCGCTCATATTCTAGCATTTGAACTTCTGCTGTAATAGATTTAGCAGCTCTCTCTACCTCTGTCTTCCATCTGAATATATCTCTAGCTTTTTGTTTGATTCTTTTATTGTTTTCGTTCTGTTGTTTGTCAATACCTCCAAAAGCCTGCATCATCGCAGTCTTGGCATTGTAATCGACTATATTGGAATTGACAATGACCGTAGGGTCTAAGACCATCTCGTTGTGGGCTCTCCATTCGTCTAGGGAGTATCGGCTCAGGGCGTATTTGTTGACAGTTGGTCGGGTTCCTGTCCATTCAGCTAAAGGAGTCCAGTTCACTTTGCCATCTGGTCCTGGCTTTAAACCTGGAATCATCAGATCTGTTGTAGACAGTTGTGGAACTTAAGTCTAATTTACTTTGTGTATCTCTAGAACCGGTAATCATCAAACTACGTCATTAAGTATAATATTTTTTTATTCGTTTCCTGTGTCCATAGCTATTGAAATAATTTATAGAAACCTGATCTGACCATTATTCCTACTTTAAAACTCATTCTCACAAATGCATAACATAAATTCAAATACCTGGAAGGTACTCAAAATCCCCTGACGTCTTTCCATCATTCAAGGTACTGGAAGTTGGTAGTTCCATCGGGGGTGAAAGAGCAGCTGCTTCTTTGGCAGCTTTCGCTTCTTTTTCAGCATCTTCGGCCTCTTCTCTTGCTGATTTGATTTCTTCAGCTACAGCTTCTGGGTTCTTGTCCGACTTCTTGAAAGCCCCGATCTCATCGCAAATTTTTGGGCAGATTTGTTTCTCGGGAAACGTTGGCAGGACCTCCATTTTAGATTCCTGGACTATATTTTGTTTTTGGCTATACTCGTCTTAAGAATATTGTAGCCTGATTGATAGGTGGCGAATTGGTGGCGAAATTTGTTAATATTTTCCTTGAAAAAAATTGTTCCAAATATATTGACGTTTCATTTGACACGGGTGCCAGATTAATGACTTTTTAAATTCGTGACTTTCGTGAATTTGGAGAACCTGGCATGAAGGATTTGTGAAAGAGATCGGAAGCTTGTACGCAGGGCTGATAGTCCAGGATATTATATTCCCTTGATCCAAGGTTCGGTTCCCGGTCAAGTAAATATTTGAATCATGAATTTAAGGTCCGGGTGTCTTTTTAGATTTTTCTGTATATGTCCAATTTACGTAGCATCCTTTTTAGTTTTAGTGTAGATAGAGTCTGTCTAATGAGTCGTTGCAAACGGAAATGGCGCTAATTTTAAAATTCTTTAAATTTAAACACAGAAAAACTATAATAAAACTATTTTGATACTTTTATTTTATTTGTATGGAAATTTTAAAATAGTTTTTTTGTATAAAAGTATCAAAATTGTTTTATTGTAGTTTTTATGTGTTTAAGTGTGAATGATTTTTAAAATTAGCGCCATTTTCGTGTGCAACGACTCATTAGACAGACTCTAATCTGCAGGTTTTTTTTAAATAGAAACTAGTTTCCTTGAGCAATCGAGTGCCTACGTGGGCTACGAAATGTCCAACTTACTTCTCACCGCCGTCCACAACATACTGCACCAGCTAACGGCCAGTTTTTATTCAATACTAGCTTTCCACCCCGCGGTTTCACCCGCAGCTAAGAGTTTTCCCGTGGGATTGAGTTCCCGCGCTGTTCCTACCTTTAAAATTGACGGAATTTCAATACAAACTTCCATCCCCTATTTAACCCCCTTAGGGGTGGAAAATACAAAAACGCTGAAACACGTGTTCATTATTTTTAAATCTTTAGCCCAAAAACAAAATTGGAAGATCCTGCCATCAAAATTGACGGAATTTCCATACAAACTTCCATCCCCTATTTAACCCTCTTAGGGGTAAAAAATGCAAAAATGCTGAAACACGTATAAATTATTTTTTAATCATTAGCCTAAATACAAAATTTGAAGATCCTACCTTCCAAATTGACGGACTTTCATACAAACTTCAACCCCCTTTTTACCCGTTTAGGGAGGGAAAATCCGGAAATCCTTTCTTAGTGGGAGGTTACGTTATAAGAGGAACTTGCTCTCTAAGTTTAATGATTCTAGCTTTAGTAGTTTAGGCTCTGCGTTGATGAATCAGTCAGTCAGTCAGTCAGTCAGTCAGTAAGGACAAACGATTTTATAAGTATAGAAGATCATTACTATGTATAGAATGCCTTGGGAAGAGTGAAATATTATGAATATTAATATCTGTTATATGCTTTGCCTAGGCCCGGCAATGTGTGAAATAAATTGATATCTAAACTAACTTACCTAACCTAACCTAATTAACACATTGCCGGCTGCTCATTCGGAATTGTACACAATGCCTAGGCCAAGTGTGAAATAAATAATATTTCATTAATTTCCTAGACGTTTTAGGCATTCTATACGCAGACTAGGCAGAGGCATTGTATGTAATGCCGAGATTGCCGTTGACATCAGACACTGGCTTGTAACTGGACTTTGCTTGAATACCTAACCTACATGTTATACTGAGAAAGTCAGCAGAACTTTATTATTCTGTGGCAGAACTTCAGCAAAAGTTTTCGTGCTTTGGAGGGCACGTTAAGCCGTCGGTCCCGGTCTTTGATAGTGGTCTCTACAATAAGCGTGATTGAGTAACAAACATCCAAACTTTTACATTTTATTATACCAGCAGGATAGCTTCGCCTCCCTGGTTAGTTTTGTCTTGTGCGAATTTGTACCTATTTGATTTGCATTACAAAACATTGCTATAGTTTGGTGAGCAAGCATCATTACTTCTGATGACTTCTGCCAACGACTTCTGCGGTTTCGAAGTCATGTGAAAGTGTTCTAATTTGGTTGTAATGGTTGCACAAGCGATGATAACCGATTTTACTAAATAAATCAACTTTGCTTTCTTTTATTAGATGTACCTATACCCTATACCTAACCTACTTATTTTAATTATTATAAATTTAATTAGAATTTAACTTTTTAAAACGAATTTTAAAAAATGGCGGGTGCGGGACGGGACGTATAGAGAAAAACTAGGGTAAATGTCCTAAATACTGTCGTGTGTGATTTCTTATTTGTATGTATCGCAAAATAATTTTTTTATTTAAGTAAGTACTGTAAGTATAATCTGTCAAGACGTTAAATTCGATTCATTATTTTATGATATTTTTGCGTGTTATCGGAAGTTCAACTAGGTACCTATAGTCATAAAATGACCATTTAATTCCCTGTTATGTTGTAGTTGTATGTATTATAATGTTATAGTTACATTTTTAAGTAACACTGTTTAAACGATAGGATAAATATCAGGCGTGACTTTCGCAGGCACGTAATTGTCATTTTGTCACTGTCACTGCATTATATCACGACTTTTACTTTAAAAAAAGTTAAGCACAATTGGTTGTAAAATATTATAAATTACGTGCGTGCCAACTTGACAATTGCTATAATCACCTCTAGAACTTTACTTGATTTTAGATTTGATTTCGAAGGATTTTCCGAGGTCGTTGCCCAGGGCGAATTGATTATTTAAAATAAGAATTTTGAAATATAAAGGGATAGTGCCCTTAATTCTAAGGTAGCTCAAACATGATTTTAATGAATTCCTCATAATGTGCAGATATATTTCTTGAAATTTTATAAGTACAAAAGGATGCTTTGTGTCTGAAGCTCTTGGTCAGTCAACTCATTAGTAAATAACTAACTGTAGCGATACTGTTCTAAATAGCTCGCAATCACCAATTTTCCAGATTCTGCAGCAAAACTTTCTTCGCTCTTGTTAATTAGAGTGTTCTTCACAAATCCGACTCATTCAGTACATTCACACGGACCGCGCCCGAGTTTTTCCGGTCGCCTAGCGGTTTGAACTCGATGAGGTCATAACGTAGGCATACTTTACAAGCTTGGAAGGCTTCTCAATGTGGGTTTGTGTATATGTGTGTTCATTGGTCCGATACGGGCTTAATAAAGACCTTGTAGTTCATACTTTAGTTGTGGAGTTTATGTATGCTTCTAACATTCCACAAGCATTTTACTTCCTAGCTGCTGGTACTTACCTAACTTATTTCTGCTTACGGGTTTGATACTTGTTTCGCAATTTCTGTGGAATCCGCGCCACCCATTATTTGCAGTCTGCGGTTTTGTACGCATCTGCCTGCAGGCGCAGTGTGGTGTAGAGTACTCTTATTAAATGTCAGGCAGCACAGCGCACAAGAATTTTACGTGAAAGGTTCTTCGGTTAAGGTTGTGATGTGACTTATACAAAAGATGAAACAAACTCTTATTATTAAGTAATCCACGATGAATAAGAGATGATGGACACAGACATAATAATCCTTACCTGTGTGTGAGTCAAACGCTATGTTAGCATAACATATGAAATTGGAGACATACATTTTTATATTATTGTAACCCTGAATTTTCTAGAAATGATAAATGGTAGGAGGACACTCACGTTGTGTCTTTTTAATGTTTTCATGTAATTATGTCTACAAGTTTCAATCCAAGCGAAAGTATCTTCCCATCTCATTATAGATTTTATCACTCATGTATAACGTATCTTTTAACCATAAACGTTCATTACATAGATGCTATCTGTATTAAATATCTTAATCACATCAAAGTACTGTTGTGTCTTTTTGTGACTATAGGTTCCATCTTTCTCACGCCGTTCCTGAGACAATCTGGTCTATTGTTTCACCACCGCTAACGAAGTCGTCTGACCATGGAACCTGCCTGGTGCACAAAGTTATTTCGATTGCCAAGCATGATTGTATTTGTAAGAGTGTGACTCGTCAAAGCGAAAGATATTTTTATTGCCTGGAGACACGCAAATGCATGGATTCATTCATTGTTTTACAATTTCTTCTTGATGTATGTAGCTTCCTAATTACATTGCGAGGAAGTTGATCTTTTATAAGAACTCTTTCCTTTTGTTTGCCAATGCAGTTCATTTCATTTTCGTCCAGTTTCATGATCACACCACACTCCCTTTATTGCTCTACAAATTTTCTGTGATATACGCATGCTTATTGAAAATTAGTAGATACTAGATACATACCTTATAAATTATCATACCTATAGTTCACTGCAAGTATGTCACATAACAACGGTGGCGCTGTCTTTATTGGATTATTCGCGGAAAGTGTAACATTTGTTGGAGCAATAATCCGTTAAATGCTGACTTGAGCTGTATTTACATAGGTAGGTACTGCGGGTTACTATGCAAACAATCATTTTGATGTTGTCTTTTTGTTTCTTATGTATTTTGTCCTATTTATGTTTTTATGTACAATAAATGGTTAAATAAATATGATTTCAATATGTATTCTGTTGATGCAGAAATTCAAATTCAGAATCAGGTTCGATCATGATGATTGATGGATTTTAATATTACAAGACTGCAACTTCTTTTAAATGATGTTTTACACAATCCATCCAAACCATGATAGATAAATCACGAAAGTATTGGAGCGAAACATTCTTTGATACGAATGAAATTCCAGTTTCAAAAGACGAAATACTTGTTCTTTATTTGGCTATACTAATACATCGTTATTAAGTAATTAAGATCCCCACAATAGTGCAACATGTTACGTTCGACATCTTGTTGGTAACATTAAATTGCATAAATTCTTCTTTGGCTGATTTCTAGGCCAATTATTTCCTCAATTTCAAACCCCATTAATTTCAATTTAACTTTGTTACTTACAAATAGGTTTCAAGCTGGTGATGCAACAATTGTAAACGTGTTTAAGAAGACCTTTCAACCGCAAAGCACCGTTACTGCGATTGATTGATCCGACTGCTTCAGAGTATCTTTTAATGCAACTTGGGTTGCAACATGCAGACTTTTCATTGTTATCATGCCTACAATAACAGACATTGTATTTGGAAATCAAACGTGTACATACATATGACGATGACCATAAGTTGACTTTACCAAACTTTTTCAATTTCTTCCTTGTAATAATTATGGCGCTTTGCCTATGATCTTTGTTTCTATTGTTTGATATTTACCACTTTTTTCCTTCCTTCTTTATTTCTTCCTTCAATTTCTTAATGTCTAAAAGTACGTCGATGATAACCAACCAAGCAACTCGTTCCTAAAACTTGATTTTGGTTTTTGAATGTTTATTGACTAAAAAGCTATATTCTAGTCTGTGTTGTGATGATTGAGATCTAAACTAGTTGCAATAGCTTCGCAATCAAAACAAATATAGTTACTGATACTTAAACTCTTGACATTTGCTTACGGTATGTAGGTACTTACCTTTCTTTCCTGCCTTCGGCTGAGAAAGCAAAACAACTGGACTGTACCTACTCCCTGGCTACACCTGCCCTGCCCCGGGTGTATCTATCTACCTATACTATACATCTGTATAATATTGCCATGTATACCTACAAAATAGCTATAGATTTGTTGTGGACTTATTTTACGACCGCGATCGCAAGGCCAGTTCAAGCTTTAAAAACTTTCGCTTGTGACCACAACGGACGCGGTGTAAAACGATAACTGCTTTTGACGTTCTGTTTCAGTAGACCAATGAAAATATGATAGAGATCTCATAATATTTCTTCCAAAACCTCCATTATTTTGTCGCTAGAAATGCTACGCTTCAAGTAGGTAGATGTCGTAAGCCTTAACCTAAATATTTTTTTCAGTGTAGGCAGCTAACAATAGAAAATTATCATACTTGAGCATTAACTTGTTCAACGGCACACTTTAACATTTAGCTCACCTGATAACAGCTGCATCCATCCGCAGATGTGAAAAACGGTAGTTGATTGACAAAAGAAGAAGAGAAGCATCGCGCATATTGTAAACAGGGCCAGCGCGACCGCTATTCCTACTAACACAGTGGCAATCTTGAAAACCAGTCCATTTATTGACATAAACTCATCAAGCCTTCCTTTGCAGTCTTCTACTGCCTCATCCGCTCGGCAAACTTGCCATAACCCGAACTTCCTAGGATATTCTGTCTCCAAATCACCAATCCATTCAGGTGTGACAAAAGCCACAACGCTTATTATCGCGTAGCATATCGTGAATATTGCCCAAAGCACACCAATAGCTTTCGAATTACGGACATAGTTAGTCGCGTATAAATGTGACGAATCCACGTATTCGATTTTAGAACCCATGTTGTTTTATTTTAATTTATCAATAACTTGAATCACTTAACACTGTTTATTGGCACATTTTTGGTTTGAACTATGTTATGGTTATGTTCACTTCACTTTAAGTCATTGTCTTGAAGAAAAAGTTGATACGGAGAGCAGGCGAGGACACGAGAAACACGACACGAGGCGAAGGAGACACAACCACTCGCCGCACGCCATTCAGCCGAGTGACTTTAGAGTGGGGATAAGCAATCAAGCTACAAGTTTGACCTATTGCCCATCCATTGTATTTTTCCCGTTTATTTCATCTTTTCGGTATGAAGAATGGGTTCAATGTGAGTGAATACAAATCTCACTGCAGATTATTTATTTCTCTTCTCTGATAGCTAACACAACACTGTCAATGAACTGAACACGATTAAAATATAAACAGAGCAAAAGCGCAACGCAGCAAGTCAAGCGCATTTTGCAAAACGATGTAAATATAAACTGCTTCGAACGCCATCTAGTAGCAACCAGTAGCAACTATTTTGTACTGCGCACTAAGTACTGCGCAGTGAGTTTACAGCGCCATCTTTTGAGATCAATTACAACAAAAATGATCTCGACTTTTTCAAATGAAGCCGCCCAACGTCACGTCGTCACAACAACGAAACGACACAAATAACACCATCTGTCTGTACAGAAAAATAAATACCTCGTCCAAAACTGTGTCAATTACCCTACTTACCATTTCACGGTACTAATTTCAAGAAACAAGATTTTGCTTCGGTCAAGTTGAAACAGCACGCTTTTTTTATTTGGTCGGATTATCTTTGTAAATGTCAAAAGTTGCGATTCTTTTTCACGGTAATTACGTTTTCATTGTGGGTAACCGAGACAGCGCTCTACAAAAACTCAAAGTATCTCTTTCGGACAAACGTTTGAATTATAAAAACATACAAAAAAATTATATACTTTCGATTGTTGTCAAATATATTTTGTGTATTCGCCAGCATATTTTTGGCTTTTTTCACGGAAAATTGGCGTATTTTCCCATTAGATTATGCTTATCAGTTCCACCATTTAATTATATCGGAGTTTAGGTGTAGTTTACATGGCGAGCTCGCGTTGAATCTTGTGAAAAATGTCCAAGGATAAGTGGATCCGCCGGTTTTCTGTCGACGAAACTGTGCGGCACAAAAATGGATTCACTATTTACAAAATTACCAGTGTGGTAAGTACATTTACTCTAGTTTTATTAATGTAGGACAACTTCTATCCTATTTGTGTATTTTATCCCGAGATTTTGGTTGTAAAGTTACGTTGAAAACATGGTTGAAAATCCTCGAAGATTTTTCATTTATTCTTGTGGTATTTCCCGTGTTTTATCCTTCAAGTATTTTTTCGGGCTTCGTTATCATTCAGAGCTTAATAAGATATTTTCAGTCATGTGATGTTGCACTTTTGCCTAGTGTAGTTTTTCAGTGAAATAAAGAATTTTTAGATTGATCCAGTAGGTAAGTTAATGATTTTATTCATTACAAATATTCATATTTTTCATATTTATTGTATCATAATCATTTCTGGTTCTATTTCAATATTATCATTTTCTATGCCTATCTATGCAAAGTTATGCTAAATGGTTTAAGGTTATTCAGTGGCCTCAAAGTGATGTTAACAAACAGTCATCCATCCAATTAATTTTTTTTTACTAGCTTCCTGCTCAGCATTTTCACCTGCTGCTAATTGAGTTTTGCTGTGGAAATTGGGTATTTTTCAATGGATAGAAGCCTTTGTCCTAATAGCATAGCTTTTAAATGGTGAAATAAATTTTGTAAATTGGTCAAGCAATTTTTAAGTTTATTATTATTATCATTCAGAAACAAATTTCCTTTATAAAATAAATCTATCAGTATTATTTTATTAAAGAATAGTTCTATTTTTCATAAATAGAATAAGTCACAGGTTTCTATAGTATTTGCATTACAAAATGACTTATGTTGCGATGATTGCACAATGTTTAACCAACTTGAAGTGTTTTGATAAAATCAAAGTAATGGATGATTCATCCATACTAATATTGTAAACAGGGAGGGAACATTTCTATATTTACATGCATATTATAATAACAGCTATCATTGGGAGGGCTTGTCTGAAACGCCAATAAAATTCAATGAAAATAACTGCTTATGGTCCATGCAGAGCAGACTCAACAAAATATGAAGAAAAAAATCATGTTTATTTGTATTTTTTATAACAGCTAACTAGACTAATTCTAAAAATCTTTTACCATGAGAAAGCTATAATATTCAGAAGTAACAATAATCACTTTAACTGTAGGAAAAAACTTATTAAACTGACAATAAAACTGTTTTCTGGAATGCTAATAAGATAAATTCAATTACCAGGTAAATTCCTATGATTTACCACCAAAAAAAAAACGCGAATAGACCCAGATAAAAAGTAAAATGACTAATAAGATAAGACAATAAAAAAAAATGTTTTTTTAAATTAAAATGTAAGTTATGTAAGGTCCTAAGATAATCCAGCCAAATCAAAACAATCCTTGGACCTTATATACACAAAAGATAAGACTACTTAACACCAAAAATTGATTCATCATTTCTTTTAATTCCATACATACATAAAATCACGCCTTTTTTATCCCTAAAATGGGGTAGGCAGAGCGAAAACGACCGAAAGATCATTCCGCCACGTCTGACAAGTTTTGAGGGTTATTTCAGATGGTCATGTGTATTGCTATAGTGACAGGTTGTCAGCCCATCGCCTAAATTGCAATACATTAAAACCCTGATTCCCTTAACTGGTTTTTACAGCATGCCCGGGAGGATATGCAGCTGGCACATTCTATGCTTTTCTATCACTCCCAGTCCAGCATGGAAGTAATTTAATTCCAATAATAAATAATGTTTCAATTCCAGTTATTCCCAATAGAATCTCCAGAAACCATAACAGTAATATCTGTATGGAAGCGCTACAGCGATATACAGAAGCTCCATGCGTCGATGAAATCCCTCCACTCGGGGTTACATCTACGTGGCAAGTTCCCGGAGCTGCCCAAGTACAGCTACTTCAAGAGGTTCCAGCAGGAGGTATACATATCAAGCAGTTTTTCTATGACCACACTTAAAAGAAAAAGAGAAGTTAATGTTAAGGTTATTTGTGTTTTTAAATTATACATTTTTTACATATACAACGTGTAACAGAAAGGGTATATGCATCGAGAAATGTGTGAATCTACCCATGAAACTGAACAACTTTCCCTAAGGAACATAGGTCGAAATACGAAAAAAAAAATCGTTTTTCGACCTATGTTTCTTAGGGAAAGTTGTTCAGTTTCATGGGTAGATTCACACATTTCTCGATGCATATACCCTTTCTGTTACACCCTGTACATTAGTTTTTAACAGTTCCTGTGGTTTAGTACCCACATGATAATACAAAGCTAATAATGAATTTCAGTTCAGAGGCTGTTCTTAGTTTGTTTAGGAAAATGCAGACTGATTATCAAACTAGAACAATGATTCCATACTTTGGAGGGCACAAACCATAAATCTCAGTTTTAGCTTTGAAGCCTACACCAGGGTCCATCTAGTCTTGCACTGTAGGTACTGGCCCTTCCGCTTGTCAAATTAGGCAAATATGTACGTAGTACCTACCTACCTACCTATAAATTTTCCTGAATGATTTTCTTTTCTAGGTGATAGAGGAGCGAGCTAAAATGATCAAATTAGTATTAGAATTCATAGCAGAACACAAGCTTCTGTTTACTAGCACGGATTTCGTCAATTTCCTTCAAGTGAGTAAAGAAAATAATCATAATCATGAATCATTAGTTTTAGTAGCTATTTTTGTCTTCTCTTTCATCTGACTAGTGTTGTCCCGGTCTAATGCTGAGTTCCGCTTTCCGGCTTTTTCTACTCCATTTTGCTCGGTCTTCGGCATCTGCTGGTGTACCTAAAATATTTCTCTTTCATATAGGTTTTAGTACTGTTTCATGAAAAGGTATTGAGTTGAATTTACTGCATCTAATATTTAAAAAAAAAAAAAAAAATTCAGACGGGCTACCCAGCACCCGAGACATCATCACCAGGAGTGATAAACTCAATAAGGACCTCTCTGCATCTGCCCATTGAAGAAACCCCTCCATTAGAGTACCAGACCTCGGATGATGATTCAAGGAGCCCGCAGCACTCAGGTAAATACAAGACACAGGTTCAGCTTTTCAATAAAATGAAATCCTTCAAAATTTATTGTTAGCAGATATAAACTTATTTAGATTCAAAATAAGTTTATATCTGCTAACAATAAATTTTTTAATTAATGACTGGGAGTGATAGAAAAACATAGAATGTGCCAGCTGCATCTCCTCCCGTACATGCTGTAAAAATCAGCTAAGGGAACCGAGGGTTTCAGTGTATTGCAATTTAGGCGATGGGCTGACAACCTGTCACTATAGCAATATACATAATCACCTGTATAATAACCCTCAAAACTCGTCAGACGTGGCAGAATGACCTTCCTTAGGTCGTTTTTGCTCTGCCTACCCCATTAGGGATAAAGGCGTGATTTTATGTATGTATGTATTATTTAAAATAAAGGGCTGCTTTTTCTTTCTTTGTTAATAAATACACTTGTACTCGTTTCACAGTTTATTGTGGGATAAACCCAACCAGTTACTTCACTTAATAACATTAACATTTTGCATACACTATGTATTTACTAAAATATAAATAAAAATCATCTACATAATTAGTATTTCTTCCATGCTGGACTGGGAGTGATAGAAAAACATAGAATGTGCCAGCTGCATCTCCTCCCGGGCATGCTGTAAAAATCAGCTAAGGGATTCGAGGGTTTCAGTATATTAATTTAGGCGATGGGCTGACAACCTGTCACTATAGCAATATACAGATAGATCTATCTGGAATAACCCTCAAAACTTGTCAGACGTGGCGGAACGTCTTTTGTTTAAGTCGTTTACGCTCTGCTACCCCATTAGGGATAAAGGCGTGATTATATGTATGTATGTAATGTATGTATAATTAGTATTTCGGATTGCAGCGCAATAAATAAACAATGTATTATAAATAAAATTATGTCTGTAGGCCTAAGTACATATTTTACTTGTTCTTTATTCCAGAAAATCCTCAAGCCCAAATACAATCTATCGACGAATCGGACTTCATATCCACCATACCCATTTACTCGTCCAACGACATAGAAGTGCGGGATTCCCCGCTACTATCCCGCAAGGATCACTTATACCGCGCGGAGGAGCTATCCGCATTGATGAGGTATCGGCGGCGTGGAGGAGTTATCCCGCAACGATGAGGTATCCGGCGGCGTAGAGGAGTTATCCGCAACGATGAGGTATCCGGCGGCGTAGAGGAGTTATCCCGCAACGATGAGGTATCCGGCGGCGTAGAGGAGTTATCCCGCAAAGATGAGTTACCCCGCGCGACAGTTTCCAGTCGATAGAGTCGTTGGAGAGTATTGGTAGCGACCTCTATAGCGAGTTGGATAAAGTAAGACAACTAATCCCGCACTGATAACTCATTCCACTGACAACTCATCCTCCACTGACAACTCATCCCTCACTGACAACTCATCCCCCACCGACAACTCCTCCCGCACTGACAAATTATTCGCACTGTCAACTCATCCCCACTGACAACTCATCCGCAGTCCCGCACTGACAACTCATCCCCGCACTGGCAACTCATCCCGCACTGCCAGCTCATCCCGCAATGACAACTTATCCCACACTGACAACTCATCCCGCACTGACAACTCACCCCTGCATTCATTACAATCTAAAATTGCCCTAAATATTTGTCAGAGGTGGAAGGTGCCTTGTACGAGGCGTTTTGCGCTCTGCTTACCCCATAAGGCATAAAGGCGTGACTTTATATATGTATGAGGAAATGCTTCCATTCTGGACTGGGAGTGATAAAAAAACAGAATGTTCCAGCTGCATCTCCTCCGGGCAAGCTGTTAAAACCAGCTAAGGGATTCGAGGGTGGATTCGAGGGTTTCAGTATTGTAATTTAAGCGATGGGTTGACACTGTCACTATAGCAATATACAGATTTATCGGGAATAACCCTCAAAACTTATCAAACGTGGCGGAACGACCTATGTATAGGTCGTTTACGCTCTGCCTACCCCATTAAGGGAGAAAGGCGTGATTACATAGTATGAGGAAATTCTATGTTTTTAGCCTCATCTAGTCCAGCGTATAAGAACAGTTTGAATACCTTTTCTTTCCGTCGTCAGTCCATTTGTTTCTGGTTAGAATTAAATTTCTGATTTGCTTCTTTCCAGATGACACTCCCAAAACCATCGCCAATGGTCAAGAAAAACGTTCTACCAGATCTGATAAACTTCGACGCACCATCCACATCGACATTCGACGATTACCATACAATGGGAAGTGACGATAACGATTCCATCGCCTCGATCAATCACAGATCAGATTCCATCGCTTCAACCAATCAGCGATCAGATTCCATCGCGTCTGCCAATCAGCATTCACGACAAGACCGTTCTCATTCGCGAGTGTCAGTGAAAAGTGCGCTATCTCTTTCTAACCTATCGAGTGTTGAGTTTAAAAGCAAGACTGAAGATTCGTATGTGTTCGAAGCTGGTTATATGTTGAATTTGGCCGCGAGATATGAAGATATGCAGGAGTATTCGAAGGCCTTTGAATGCTATAAGGCGGGGATTGAGAAGATGCTTATTGGAGTTCAGGGTAAGTGTAGTCTTTGTTAAGTGATAAATAGACAAATATCAACTTTGTGTTCCCCCCCTGGGAATCGAAACCAGGACCTCCGGATCGTGAGCCCATGGCTCAGACCCCTAGACCGCAGTTTTTAGGCAGAGGTAAAATTTAATTAATGAACTAAAAAAATCTTTCAGCATAAGAAAGCTATTTGTTATTCATAATCGAAAGTAAGATTACAGGCTAGTACTATTATACAACGTGTAACAGAAAGGGTATATGCATCGTGAAATGTGTGAATCTACCCATGAAACTGAACAACTTTCCCTAAGGAACATAGGTCGAAATACGAAAAAAAAGTTTTGACTTCCCATACTAAATGCGCTATCAGCTGATGCATTTTGTATGGAAGGTCAAATTTTATTTTTCATTTCTCATACTCGGAAAGTAGTGTTGTTTTGATCTGACTATTGGGTGGAAGATGCTGCTTTCCTTTCACAGGGAAGGAATAACTCATACAAATTTCATCCCCACCCTAGGGCGGGAATGAACTTTAAAAATAGAACTGCTTGAATTGCTGTCAGCTGTGAAGACTTTTTTTCATATTAAAAAAAAAACTTTATGAAATGTCGTGACTTTTTAACCAGCTAGTGTCACTGGCCAGTGTGAATTTAGCGCAAACTTGCGATGCGAGTGCCGCGACAAAATTAAAAAAATGTTACTTTTAATTTCAATAATTGTACCAATATGACTATTAATTTTAAATAGGTACCTACTTTATTAACAATACATACTTAGTTTGTATTAACAACTAGTTTTATTTTCCTCATATTCTAAATGAAAAGTAGAGTCATTGCCACGGGTAGAAGAATCAATTCCTCTCGGACTATAGCCGCCCTCGCTGCGCTCGGGCGTCTAACTACCTCGGGAATTGATTCTCTTCCACCCTAGTCTATGAATCTACTATTTCTTTTTTCGACCTATGTTCCTAGGGTAAGTTGTTCAGTTTCATGGGTAGATTCACACATTTCACGATGCATATACCCTTTATGTGACACGTTGTATATTCTGTGATTACGGCTACTCTTTACTGCAGGATAATATCTTCATTCCAAAACTTATTTAGCTGCGGTCGAAATTGCGGAACGAAAGTGATAAAATAATATGAGATTAGATTAGCCAGTAGCCAGTTGTGTTAGAATTATTGATGCGACAGGACGTATTCGTTAATTTTGTTTATAAACCGGGTTTTTAAACCGAGTTTGCGAAGTATCGTATCAACTATTAGTAACTTTTTAATTGAAAAACTGTTTTGCATTTGAAACTACAATAATATATTTTAATTATAAAAATAAATTTCAAAAATTTCGTTTATCATTTTAAAGTGTGTCACAATAACAATCTACAGTGAATTAAAAATGGATTTCCTGTATTTGGTTGAATATTTTCAAGAGTATGAAGAAAGATTGCGTAAGGCAAAAAGAAGGGAACTTGAAATGCGTAAGATATATTAAATGTTGTCAATGTAAATGTTTAATGTAAACTTCCATGCTGGACTGGGAGCGATAGAAAAACATAGAATGTGCCAGCTGCATCTCTTCCCGGACATGCTGTAAAAACCAGCTAAGGGATTCAAGGGTTTCAGTATATTGTAATTTAGGCGATGGGCTGACAACCTGTCACTACAGCAATATACAGATCTATCTTAAACAACCCTTAAAACTTGTCAGACGTGGCGGACGACCTTTGTTTGGGTCGTTGACGCTCTGCCTACCCCATTAGGGATACAGGCGTGATAATATGTATGTATGTATGTATGTAAATGTTTATTTAAAATATTTTTATTACATTTAATTTATGTTTTTGTTTGTGACCATAGTTTCTGTGTCTTGAATGTAATGTAACCACAATTTAAACAAATTTAAAAAATATTGAATTCAGTAATAGTTGTTCAAAATAAATACAAAATAATATTATGCAATTTTTCATGAATCATATTCTGAGTATGTTCATTGTCAAGGTTGATTGATATCCAATTGTACGATTATAAATTGGTTGATAATGCTTATCAGTAGTTATAAACAATGTTATGTATGATATTAGTTTTATAAATACATACTGTTTTTAACCTTAAAAATTAGGTCAATTTGATATGATTCTATTAACACATATTAGTATTACTTCCATGTTGGTTGGACTTAATATAGAATCTACCAGGCAGGTGCTTCTTTTCCCAGCTATATTATAGAAACTTGGCAGCAATATACAGATCTGTCTGAAATACATAGAATGTGCCAGCTGCATCTCCTCCCGGGCATGCTGTAAAAACCAGCTAAGGGATTCGAGGGTTTCAGTGTTTTGCAATTTAGGCGATGGGCTGACAACCTGTCATTATAGCAATACACAGATCGATCTAAAATAACCCTCAAAACTTGTCAGACGTTGCGAAACGAACTTTGTTTAGTTCGTTGACATGACACTGCCTACTCCATTAGGGATAAATGCGTGATTTTTTTGTATGAATGTCTAAAATGCACGTTAAAACTTAACAGGCCGCTTTCAATTGGCCGTTTATGTTCTGCCAAGTTCTTATGGGTTAGAGACGTCATTTAGAGTATTTTATGATATGTTCCAGTGGATACGGATCACCAACGTCGCGCTCTCATCAAAGAAAAGACCAATAAATATCTATCGTACGCAGAGAACATTTACAAGAACCATCTGTGCGATTCTGAACAAACCGTGAGTGTTTTATATCAACTGTTTGTTTTATTGATTTACCATAAATCTGCTTGAATTATTTTTTCATAACGGCTTGACTTCTTTTCGAGAATTCTGAAAATAAAAAACGGTAACAAACAAACCTTAAAGGAGGTTTCAGTGTAATATGATTTAAGCCACTGTTAAAATTAATCTCAAAGTTTACCATACCTGGAGAAAAACTACAATTTATTGTTATCTCGATAATTCAACACAGTTTCATGCGTCATGGTCACGAAAATAATCTAATTGTAATGAACAACCGCGAAAGTCTCAAAACTTATACTGGAGAAACCTGTTTTTATTAAACAGTCTGTCTGCCTAACAGAAAAATAGAGTTATTCATGTTTTTCATGTATTTTACATCATAATAACTATTTTAGATTTTTTTGTATCGATGTATGTTTTTTTTTTTGTTCCAGCTCCTCCCCCCCTCTCCTCGCCTCCCCGCGCGCACCTCCCCTCCCAGTCTCAATGTTACGTCGACCTTACGAAGACCTGGTATTATACCGGGTGTTAGCTGTACTAGCTGACAGTATAATGCTCGTGCTGCATCGGGGGGAACAGACTTGCTATGCTATGAAGGTAAGGCAAGAAAGATTTGTAATATCAATTTTAAAATATCAGAAACAACTTGTAAAATATCACGAACAACTTGTAAAAGATCACAAACAATTTGTAAAAGATCACGAACAACTTGTAAAAGATTACGAACAATTTGTAAAAAATCACAAACAATTTGTAAAAGATCACGAACAACTTGTAAAAGATTACGAACAATTTGTAAAAGATCACGAACAATTTGTAAAAGATCACGAACAACTTGTAAAAGTTCACAGATAATATGTAAAATTTGAGCTAAGCTATAAATATAACTATTCGTTCTGTTCCAGGTTATCCAGAAGATCCCAAACAACCTGACAGAATTCGACGAATATTTCCTCAAAATACAAACGAAACCAGACAACCGATACTACTACTGTCATACCATACATGGTTCCATTACATGCGTATATAGAAACCAATAATCTAATATTCCTTATACTAGCTTATGCACCGGGGGAGAAATTGTTCGATTATATCAAAAACTACGCCAAATCTATACCTAATACACCTGCCAGAGAAGTCAATCTAGAAAACGTGTTTTCCGAACCAAAGACGAAGAATCTTAATGCGACTGAAACCACTTTAGATGATATGTCTGAAAAAGTTGCAGAAAGTAGAATTCAAGATGCAGCAAACGAGAATTTAGATGTTAGTATTTTAGAAAACAAAAGTGATTCAAACAAAGATTCCGGAATAACTATTATAGAGAGAATAGAATATATGAGTGAATCTAGTAATAATAATAATGTAAACGAGACTGAAGATAATGAAATTAAGGAATTGGTTAAGAATTCTCAAAATTTGCTGAAGAACGTTGATAAAGTGCTGAGTGAAGTGAAACTTGTGAAAATTGATGAACCGGTTAAAGTGGAAGATGTGAATATTGAAATTGCTAGTGAATGTGTAGATGTGGATAAAGTGAAAAGTTTGGACAAAGAAGAGAAGAGAGATGAAACACCGAGAACTCCCAGAAGTGAAAAGGTAAGAAATTTTAATTTTTTTCACAAACTATCTTTAGCCTTGTTTTATACTTTGAAAATGCTAGTCATACTTATGTACACTATAAACAGCAAAGGTCCTAAAAATGATTCTTGTCGAATACCAAATCTTGAATGTTCCAGATATTTTCTACCACTTACTTTCAGTTTTTAATTCCAAGTTACAAAATTTACTAATATTTTGGTATTTAGTTCCTTGTCTGTCTTTTACAGTATACATGGCAAAAAAACCTGCTGGTACATTCTGTGTTTTACCCTACCCAGTCCATCATGTAAATGACAATAAATTATAACCCATATAATATGAAAATAAGGAACCGTTCCATTGCTCTTCCAACTGAGCTGCCGGGGATGTAGCAACTTAGGCCAATTTTTCCATAGTCTTTCTTATGCACAGGTACACTTCATATAGTGGACGTTGCGACGAAGCGAATTTATTATTTCTTTCTTTTCATATTTTATGACAAAAAATATCACTGTGGGTGCATAAAGAGGCTCTATATTCATTACCAGTTATCCCCTGTTGCGCGCGACGTGTTGCCTCCATCGACGGTCGCGTGTTGGGGCGCGCAGATACTCACCGCTTTGGAGAGTCTGCATAACTATGGAGTTATTTGCAGGTACTATATGCCCTTGTTTGTTATTTCACCATTAGAAAGCTATAACCTTCTTCTTCTGTCGTGTGGGTTTCGAGTCGTTTAACCCGATAAACTAAACCCTACTATACTAACCTAAAGTAACATAATTTATGCTAATATATTCCATACTTTAGATTTTTCCACGGTAGAAATTCAAACTCAAACCGTGGCACCAAGTCAACTGACTATATGCTTATAAAATAAAGTTCGATTTGTCAAATAGCGACTGACATAATAACAGGCATATGCCCTGTTTTGTTGGTGCCGTTTAATATAACTAACTATAGTTTAATATAACTAACTATAGTTTAATATAACTAACTATAGTTTAATATAACTAACTATAGTTTAATATAACTAACTATAGTTTAATATAACTAACTATAGTTTAATATAACTAACTATAGTTTAATCTAAGATTCCCGGAAAAATATCTTAAAAAGAACCCAAGAAGCGACGACAAATAAGAAAAAAACACATGACATGATCTATACTAGTTTTGATGATTTTAGATGCCATATTTTTTGCATTAAATTGTTCTACTTACATGATTCCAATAATATTTGTTCATTTCAAAATATTTCTAATCTCATATATGAATTCCTCCCGTTGCAGAGACCTGAACCCGTCCAACATCCTGCTGGGCGGGGAGGGACAAATCATACTCACATACTTCTACCACTACCCGGGGCTGGAGATGTCTCTACACAAACTGAACAAACTGAACAACCAACTCAACCTCTATATAGCTCCTGAGGTAGGTAAAGAAAAGTAATTCTAGAAGGACGTGTTGCAGTCTGCTTCTACAGACTTATACCGGGTGTAAGGGACAGCGTACCGCAAACTGATAGGTGTTGCTCAGTCAACGAAACTGAACAACTATCACCAGGAAAATCTTTCAGGAAACGAAAAAAACAAACACCTCGATCAGACAATTTGTATGGAAAAGCAAAAAAAAAATATTTCATTTCCTGAAAGAATTTCCTGATGAAAGTTGTTCAGTTTCGTTGACTGAGCAACCCCTATCAGTTTGCGGAAAGCTGTTCCTTACACCCGGTATCAAATTTTATTTGTATTGTGTAGATTCATAATATGATATTCAAGAAGTATTCCATAGGATATACAGGGTGTCCAGGAATTAATGGATAACCCTTTAACTGCGGCTAGCTTGACCGATGCCCTACTTGTAAAAAAATTATGACCTCAGTAAAAGTGTCACTTTTTTTTTTCACCGTAGGAGGTCAAAGACAAAATTTTAAAAATATTTTGCCTAATTTTTTCAATAAAACTTATTTTTTAAATTATTTTCTTATAAATAGGTACTAAAATAATGTATTCATTTTAAGTATCAACTATTAAGGTGTATTAAAAAAAATAAAAAACCCAAAAATGTTGATATTTGATGAAATGGCATGAAAATAACTGAGCGTAGGGAGAAAATTATTAAAAAATCGGTTTTTGTACGATATTTCGAAAACTGTGACACTTTTACTGAGGTCATAATTTTTTTACAAGTAGGGCATCGGTCAAGCTAGCCGCAGTTAAAGGGTTATCCATTAATTCCTGGACACCCTGTATATCCTATGGAATACTTCTTGAATATCATATTATGAATCTACACAATACAAATAAAATTTGATACCGGGTGTAAGGAACAGCTTTCCGCAAACTGATAGGGGTTGCTCAGTCAACGAAACTGAACAACTTTCATCAGGAAATTCTTTCAGGAAATGAAATATTTTTTTTTTGCTTTTCCATACAAATTGTCTGATCGAGGTGTTTGTTTTTTTCGTTTCCTGAAAGATTTTCCTGGTGATAGTTGTTCAGTTTCGTTGACTGAGCAACACCTATCAGTTTGCGGTACGCTGTCCCTTACACCCGGTATAAGTCTGTAGAAGCAGACTGCAACACGTCCTTCTAGAATTACTTTTCTTTACCTACCTCAGGAGCTATATAGAGGTTGAGTTGGTTGTTCAGTTTGTTCAGTTTGTGTAGAGACATCTCCAGCCCCGGGTAGTGGTAGAAGTATGTGAGTATGATTTGTCCCTCCCCGCCCAGCAGGATGTTGGACGGGTTCAGGTCTCTGCAACGGGAGGAATTCATATATGAGATTAGAAATATTTTGAAATGAACAAATATTATTGGAATCATGTAAGTAGAACAATTTAATGCAAAAAATATGGCATCTAAAATCATCAAAACTAGTATAGATCATGTCATGTGTTTTTTTCTTATTTGTCGTCGCTTCTTGGGTTCTTTTTAAGATATTTTTCCGGGAATCTTAGATTAAACTATAGTTAGTTATATTAAACTATAGTTAGTTATATTAAACTATAGTTAGTTATATTAAACTATAGTTAGTTATATTAAACTATAGTTAGTTATATTAAACTATAGTTAGTTATATTAAACTATAGTTAGTTATATTAAACGGCACCAACAAAACAGGGCATATGCCTGTTATTATGTCAGTCGCTATTTGACAAATCGAACTTTATTTTATAAGCAGAGATATAGTCAGTTGACTTGGTGCCACGGTTTGAGTTTGAATTTCTACCGTGGATCTAAGTATGGAATATATTAGCATAAATTATGTTACTTTAGGTTAGTATAGTAGGGTTTAGTTTATCGGGTTAAACGACTCGAAACCCACACGACAGAAGAAGAAGGTTATAGCTTTCTAATGGTGAAATAACAAACAAGGGCATATAGTACCTGCAAATAACTCCATAGTTATGCAGACTCTCCAAAGCGGTGAGTATCTGCGCGCCCCAACACGCGACCGTCGATGGAGGCAACACGTCGCGCGCAACAGGGGATAACTGGTAATGAATATAGAGCCTCTTTATGCACCCACAGTGATATTTTTTGTCATAAAATATGAAAAGAAAGAAATAATAAATTCGCTTCGTCGCAACGTCCACTATATGAAGTGTACCTGTGCATAAGAAAGACTATGGAAAATTGGCCTAAGTTGCTACATCCCCGGCAGCTCAGTTGGAAGAGCAATGGAACGGTTCCTTATTTTCATATTATATGGGTTATAATTTATTGTCATTTACATGATGGACTGGGTAGGGTAAAACACAGAATGTACCAGCAGGTTTTTTTGCC
>JARACY010003548.1:0-32431 GCA_029255725.1 Scrobipalpa atriplicella | reverse complement strand
CTTCCATGTTTATAAGATTCGCTGTGAAATTATAACAGTTTTTAACAAGTTTTTCCCTGTAATTCAAAGAGCAAAAAGATAACAATATCCCCGATTGCAAGCAAACGCAACTCGAACGAACGAAAGTGACAATGACAAGTGACAACTATCAGCTGTCAAAATAACATTGCCAGTTCACAAATTCAATTTCTACCACAAAATATTTTAAAAATGGCAGCTTTAGTAAATAATGGGCTTTTCAAACGAACGTTTGTCGCATCGCGTCGCGCAGCTTTTCTTTCAGTTTCACTGTTACTTTCCTGTTACTCAATTTTGTTATTTTTACTACAGCACTGTTTTGGCGGGAAAGAAGATAAATTAAAATGTGAACGCAAAGCAAATCCGCACCCGCACACTTTGAGAAAAAAAATATTTGATTTTAAGGAAAATCAAATAAAAGTAGGTACTTAATAAAAGTTTTACGAATTTTCATCTGCTTGAATCCGGACGAGGAATCTAACTCAGGTAGAACTCTCATATTCTAATACTGTAGGTACTGATTCCCATAACTTACGGGTTATGGTTACCTATTGTATTTTATTTATCATAAAAAAAATTGCGTTGTCGTCATACAAGAGGCTAAGCTTCTGCTATCTTCAATGGACAAGACTCCTAGGTTCGAATATCACGTTATAACATACCTTATATTAGTGTTTAGATCATGTAGATTACCCTAGTTTTTATTTCAGCTCGATACATGCATTATTTCCAGAGATATGACCGCGAGAAGTTAATGCATCTTTTTTCAATTTCTGAAATTACGGGTGCTCGCGGTGTCGCCGATGTGACGTCATCTTTAAACATGCCGCGGCGGCGAACTGTGAAAGCGGCGTATGCAGTACTGTGGTTTATATTGCCTTATATTTGTTTCACGCATAGAAATATTAATTTTCACGCAAATATTTTGTTATTCTGAGTTGTGAACTGCCTCTGTGGTCTAGTAGTCCTGCTCCCGAATGTCTACTAAGCTCTCAATCCGCAGGTCGTGTATTCGATTCCCACGGGGGGATCATAAAGTTGATAATTATATGTTAATTTATTACTTGTAGGAATTTTTCTCAGTTTGGTTATGACGTTATAGGCTGCATCACCTGACCTAAAATAAAAAAATCCGCTCCTCGGAAGGCACGTTAAGGTGGCAGGCCCGATCGTTGTCTTTGATAGTGGTAGTTACACAAACCATGATAGAGGCATATTAGGTGAACTATTTAGGCGGTTTAAAAACTCTGTCATAAGGTTTTATCATAGTTCGTAAACCTCTGACATCAGTGTTCATCATAGTTTTTAACCTCTGACATGTAATTTTTGAGACTAAGGCTCGTATTTATAAAGCGATCTCAAGATTGAGAGCAATATTGAGTGCGGATTTGACAGGTAATTTTGTACTGGAATGACATTTCTGATACGAACTCAAACTCGCTGTCACTCTTGAGAGCTGATTATAAATACCGGCCTTAGTTATTTTTTCAAGATGGTGATCATACTAAAATATCTCGTTTAAAGTATATTTAGTAGTCCCGTCTAACAACCCCGGCACGCGGGCTGCTACATTAAGTAGCTTTAAAATATTAATAAGTCCTATGACGGCAGGCAATCTCCTCCCCGAATAACATTCAAAAAATAAAAAATATTTGCGGATCGCCGTAATTTTTTTGGATTAAAATATATAGGTACCTTTCGCAGATATAGCTTAAAGACAACGATCGGGACTGCCACCTTAACGTGCTTTCGAGGAGAGGAATCTTTCATTTTATTATACAGGGTGTAAAAAAAAGTACTAATTATATTCCTTTAAACCACATGTTCTATTAATGATACCAAACAACTTTCCCAAAGCACAAAAATTTTAGCTCGAAAAATTTTTTTGCCTTTTCCATACAAAGATGCTCTCCGGGATCTGCAGTTTTGTATGGAAAAGGCAATTTTTTCTTCGAGCGAAAATTTTTGTGAAACTTTGGGAAAGTTGTTTGGTATCATTAGTAGAACATGTGGTTTAAAGGACATATAGTACTTTTTTTACACCCTGTATAATATCAGGTGATGATGCTGCAGCCCTACAATGTCCTAATCAACTGAGGAAAACTCACAAAATAGTACATTGACAAAAATCAACATTCGCGATTTAAACTACTATACATACTTACTAGTACTACGTAGTGCACCGCGTTTAAAGATGACGTCACTGCGAGCGATTGAATATTGGGCCGTCTGCACTCTCTTCGTGCGGAAGAGCTCACTTTGAGCTTTAATATCTCAGTCATTAATAAAGATATTAAAAAAACTAAAAACAGAATAATTTTCCTAATTTTTTGGAGAATTTTTCCAGATAATAAAAAAAAAGAAGGAGCAAGGTCCATTACTGAAGGTTGGTCGACAGCTCCGCATATTTTCTTCTGTTTTTCTCCTGCTGGAATAGATCTTCGATTCTGGCGATGCCGGTCCATATTTTACGTGCGAGAGCCAAGTTTTCTTTGGTAAGCTACTATGGCCCGTATTTATAATCAGCTCTCAAGAGTGACAGCGAGTTCGTATCAGAAATGTCATTCCAGTACAAAATTAACTGTCAAATCCGCACTCAATATTGCTCTCAATCTTGAGATCGCTTTATAAATACGAGCCTATGTCACAAATGTACCTATTAGGTCAGACTTCCCCGTCAGAAAAAATAAAACTCCGTTAAAACTTTTGAACTTTCATATATTCAATTTCACAAAAAAACAATAACTTTAAACATAACTAATCTAAACAGCTAAACCATTTATATAATATTTACATCAAAAGGTAGGTTTCATCTATTGTGGAAGAAAGCGAACAATTTTCAGTTAGAAACTATCCTAAATACTTGATAGGGAAAAATTGCTAAATATTCAAGTTTATCAAAGAATGTCACACACAATATGTCAAAATATACAATTATATTTTTTGTATTTCTATTCTAATTAATTAACATAGTCATTATCGCAATTCATATTTACATACATTACTTTATTATAAACCTAAACTAGTCACTGAAATTAAACAAGTAATATTATTTCTGAAACATGAATTTGTCCAATAAACTTAATCAAGAATATCTTTATCATCACAAATACAAATTAACCTATAATTATATTGTCATTATAAACAAACAAGACTGTTAAATAAATCCAGCCCAAACGACACAGGTCTTGTTCGACTGCGAAGATTCTAATGGAATCTTCAGTTTAGAGAGTTTTGTTCACTGCCTACAATACACATGAACCGAAGATACAGCTTGGATGAAGTAGATAGACAAAGACGAAAATCGTTTGGGGTATGTTGTAAGTATTATTTTTTATCGTCTACTTTTAAACAAAAACTATCACTGGTTATTTGACACGGCTTACTTGTTTGTTGTGAGACAAGGCTTGTGCCTCGACGGCTTTTTGTTTGTTGTGAGAGCCGTCGAGGCACAAGCCTTGTCTCACAAAAAACAAGTAAGCCGTGTCAAATATTCAATATGAATAACACTTGTTTATCGTTTAATAATTAAATATCACTGGTTAGTTGGAACACCAGGCATTTTTAACTTTTTTGCGTCATAAAGCCAGTTGCTTGTTTTGATGCACATGGGGTCTCACTACTGCCATCTCGCTCTAAACTATTCGGCGATTATCACACTATACGCGCAACGCGGCGTAGCGCGGTGCGGCGGAGCGGTATCGTTCTTTGTAAGTACATCGGTTTGTATGGAAAAAACGCGGGGTATGGCACACTGGCTCCACGCCTACGCGCGGAGTGAAAGCAATGAACCCATAGACAATACGCCGCGTTGCGCGTATAGTGTGATAATGGCTTCAACTATACTGGTGTTAGAATGAGACAGACGTGTGTTTAGAAGCGCATGGGCACCCAGCAGGCGGTGTTCTCGTCGCGGCGGTAGTAGTGCGGCCGGTTGTCCGGGAACACCGTCACCGCCGGGAACGGGTGCTGCTGGATGAACTTCAGCGTCACACGGATCTGGAACAATAACACAACATCTTGTGAGATATTGTTTAAAAACTGCAATAGAAGGTTTTAGTGTTTGAATGGGTTCCCAGGGGTTTAGAATGGTGGCGACCGAGCATCGGCGTTTAATCGATGTTATTAAGTGACGATAGGGCGCCCTATCGCGCAGATGCGTTTAAATGATATTGTAAAGTGATGATAGGATTGTATATAATCTTCTCACATTGTGCACGAAATGCGGCGCCTCGACGGCGGGCGTGGTGCTGAGGTGCTGCAGTATGAAGTCGTCGGACTGCTCGAGCCACAGGTCGACGCCACGCAGGGGGTCGTAGTTGAACGGACCCACGCGCAACATGCCCACTGTGTTGTCGTATACGTCTAGCACCTGGAAATATGGATAAGATTGGAATTAGAAAAGTAGATCATTCCAACAGTTCGTGGCAGCATATCTAAAGCTCCTTCTAAGTGGGTAGATTATTGTCAACAATTTTCGTGTATAGTACCTGTGAAGAATGCGGTCCTCCAGTGATGGTCCTAGCGGTCCTCAAAGGCAACTCGGGTCCCTTATCCGGGAAGGTTGCCGGGAAGAGATCGCCCGCTCTAATGTCGACGCCGACGCCGGTGACGAGGGGCGCGGGGGTGCTGCCGCCAAGTGCCGTGTTTAACTCGCAGCAGCAAGCTAATGTGAGGTCGATCTCCACTGTTAGCCGGTGGAATGATACTGGAATTAAGACAAATAAATCTAAATTAATAGTGATCTACGTAATAGGAGGTTCATTGCGGTCATTTCCTGACAGATCATGACATGACATGGCGTTTTATGCCTATAACAGTGTGACGGTATAAAGGTGGATCGCTACGAATCATACAATCATAATCGATACATGAACCAAAACAGAAACTGTTTCATAATTTTTTACACATCAGGATCAAAAGCTGAAAGTAAGGAAGTACATTTTAGAAACGAAAATCTTCCCAAGGAACGCCCTGATTAAAATTGCTCATAAATTACTGAAACAAGCCAAATAACATTAATTAGGTCTGTTTTAGTAAATTGTTCAGTTTCATGAGTACATTGACCTCTTTCAGTACCTACAGTACCGCCCTCTTTGTTACACGCTGTGTACGAATGACGGATCCCACCGGAAATAGCCGTCTACTGGTCCAAATTATTATGCGTACATACATAGGAGCAAGCGTTTGACAAAGAGCCAGGACAGATGCGCAAAGTCATATGTGAGATGGGCAAATGTATCTTTTAGCGAAACTAAAGTAACATTTTCTAACTTTTAAAAATTAAACAAATTGTAAATTAAAATCGATTATGGGATATTCTGTTTCACTTTTACCGTGAGACATCTACTTATTTATTTTTTACTTATTTACATTTGACATAGCCGTCCGCTGGTCTGCATACCGAATGAGGGAGGCGCGACATGAGTTTGACGACTTTGACGTGGTTTGACAAAGTGCCAGGACAGATGCGCGGGGGCATTATATGCTATTAGTATGTCTATTGTCCACGCTATTTGTTAATGATATAAAAAATATATAAAGCTATTGTTTTTAACACAGAAGAGTAAATGGAGCTAGCGCTCCCCGATAGAAGGGCGATGTGAGCTTTTGACGCGTGCCACTGTTAGGTACTCAGTACCTATATCCGTCAAGCGCTTGGAATCTTACGTCAGTCTTGCCCAATTTCTTCTCAATGCGCCGCTTAGTAATATTTTTCGAAAAGAATCCACATTGTACAATAATTACTTGTCTGAAAAATTATAAATAAGTAGGTACCTTGAAAAAAGACAGAATTTTCTACCATCGGATAGTCACAAACACTACTTTTTTCAAGAAATTGTTGGTTTAAACGCAAAATGATTTTGATATATCACTAGTGTTGTTCAATGATCAATCAATTGAATTTATCGATATCGATGTTCGTTTAGCGGGAAGTCTTACATTCATTTAGCGGGAAGTGTACTAATAAGTGTACTACTAATTCCTAAAAAAACAACGATCATTCTTATTGCTAACATTTGTCAGCGACTTCCTGATATGTATAAGACTTTGGCCTGGACTAAATACCTATACAATACTATTTTTCTCAAACTTGCACGTAAGAAAAAACAATACGCGAAGTGCCATATTGACGGATACCAACCCAATAATACCAACTTAACAACAAAATAAAGAAATAATGATTCAAAAACACGGAAAAAATGGAATTTCATACAACATTATTTCCTTATTATGTTGTTAATTTGGTATTTAGTTTTTTTTATAGATTTCCATGTGGTCTTTTGTATGGACCATCCACTAGGGCCAAGTACTAGGCTGTACCGTCACTCACCTTTGCCTTAACAAAAGCGGCAATACAAAATAAAAATTACTGGTGGGAAATTGCGAAAAACAATTCCATCAAACTGAAGTTTTATTTCAATGTTCTTCTTTTTATGCAGCCATTATGTGTCCCACTATAATGCTCTTAGATTAGTTAATACGAGTATATTACTTACTGCTACAGTATTATCGAATCGGCCTCTAGTGTCAGTAGTTCGGTTGCAATTGCAAGTCCGGTTGTCCGAACTAGTGAAACTTTTTAGTGTAAAAATTGCTGATCAAATTTTAAGAGTTGAACGTACCCATGAAACTGAACAACTTTCCTAAGTGCATCTACACCTTTTCGTCTCTTTCGCTCACTCGCGGGCTGGGATTTTTGCACTCTTTCACTCCTGACACAAAAATAATATAGTACACTTATATAAGGTCTTTTTAAATTAAGTACAAATATTTTAAGGGTGGATTTCTGTCATCAACCTGAACAACTTTCCCCAAGGAACATAGGTCGAAATATGAAAAAAAAAATGGCCCTCCCATACAAATTGACTCCGGCCGCTGACACCACCAAAATAAATAGGAACTTGTCTTCAGCTGCGTGCCACTCATCATCATATGTTGTTATCAGTCTAATACTTTAACACTATCTATACAGAAATAAAATTATCATCTAAAATAATTTTAAACACCCAAAAAACATAGCTCTAATCAAATCCTTGTTAACTTTTGTGTTCGTAAAACGAACGACTTTTATCGATAACTTACAGAATTTTACCACATCCCTGGTCTGGGTTGCCAATCAAATTTGTAAATTGATAAGGGTAAGCTCGCACTGCGATATTTTATCGCGCGAAAAAAATCGCTAAAATATGTGATGTATAGAGTTGTATGAAGGTGCACGCACTTACGGAAAATATACTTGCGCGAGATTCCAAATACAATTTACAATGTAAGTTATACTTCTTTAGGCGCGTTATGAAAAATTGGTGAGAGTGAAATTTTACGAGTAAAAAATGACAAATGTCAAAAGTCAAAAATGTCAAATGTCAAACGTAAAAATGTCAAATGTCAAAAAAATTTCAATGTCAAATGTCAAAAAATTACAAAAGTCAAAACTGTCAAATGTCTAAGAGTAAACACGCAAGGCGTTTTTGCCCGCGGGAAAAAAGCCGCTGGCGCGGAAATATTCGCGCATTTGTATTTGGAATCTCGTGCGATTTTTTACCTAAGTGCGTGCACCTTCATACAACATCATACATCACAGATTTTGCAAATAAAAATCGCAGTGCGTGCTTACCCTTATTTTTATTGGGCAAAATGATGAGCTTCATTCAAACAAAAGTTAGCCCGAAAATTGTGCAAAATATGTTCTTGTTGGCAACATTATTATTGATTATTATTCTATCTTTGTCTATCGCTAGAGAATACGTGGAATAGATATATTATTCAACTATTTGTGGGCAACCAATGGCATCGAGCGTTTTTGTGTAGTGAAAATACAACGTATTTCTTTGAATGTGTGTGACTGGCGACAGCGGTTTTCACAGTTTTTCATACAAAATCAGAATGACAGCCTATCTATTAGGGAGCGGCAGCGACTTTCTCTAATCAGTGGTTTTTAAAATAATTTTGATTTTTACTTCTCCCAAAAATAGGTTACCTGAATTTTCTCTTTACATAACCGTTTTATGCATCGGTTTTTGGCCCGACGATCGTAACAGATAAAGTAAGATTCACAACGTGATGAACACAAAACTATTTGAACAAACGCCACTAAATGCTGGCATTTACCCAAAATTCATGAATCAGAATTTCAGTTCAGACAATGAGTTTCATGTAGAAATATATTTGAAATTCAGCAAAAACCAATGACGCACGAAATGTTGCGACACCCATAATTGTAATTTCATTAAACCTAAATGAGTCGAAATAAAGTTGTTATTAAAGCTTTTTGGGGTGAGGGGTATCGGATTTATCTCCTAGCGGTCCATCCCATTCAGCGTAACGACAGCAAAATTCTTCTTTCGTAAGACGAGAGCTCGCTTCGCTCGCGTTTCGAGTTTCGTGAGGTGTAGAGCTCGCTTTGCTCACGCAACGTAATTATTCGACTTTCGTGTAGAGCAACGTATTGATTCTACTTTCGTAAGGAAAGAGCTCGCTTCACTCGCGTTACGTATTGATTCGACGTTCAAGTGTCCTCGAAAATATCTCGATTTTTCCAGAATGTCCGGGGATTTTAAAGTTTTGTCCTGAACTTGATGCTAGCACTACCGCTTTTGACCCTGTTTTAAGCTTCATAATTATGCTAAGCCTAATGTTCGTATCTCGTCAGGTTATACTTACACATAATATTGGCGAATAGGTCATCAGAGTAGCGGTGAGGGTCAGTGAACCCGCCGGCCAGCTGCAGCTCAAGCCGGCCCTCGGGGTAGCCCACAGCCAACTGCTGCACGCGCGCCACCATCGCTGACGCCGCCTCCGCCGTGCCCGACCCGTCCAAGTGGGCCAGGGCTACGGCGCCTGACCCTGGAAATGTGAACGTAAGCAATAAGTTTCCACGAAGATATTATATTTTTTTCTATCGTGTGAATCGCCAGGTAAAATGTCCTGAAGTGGTCGTGAAGAACCATGGTAAGAAAATAAACCCCAAATAACCCCAATCAAATAAAAAAAAAGAAACCCCATCTCTCTATCACCCTACACTACCATTATTTTTAAATTCATTACATTAATTAAACCAATATTTACTAGAACCCAATTACAAATGCAAACTGACTACTCATGCCCACGCTACCTAATCACTAGACTAGAATAGATAATAGTCGAGAGGGCAAATTATGTGCATAAATAACGCGAACCCGGGCTTCGCTAGAAACTGATGACTATATCAAGATGAAGATAAAAACTAATCACTCTATTAAGAACGAGATATTCAGTTTAAACTATACTATTAGGTCTATTAACTAGAGAATTAATTATCAAACAAACAAGAAAATATAGGCAATTATAAAATTAATGCTCACCTGAATGCCGAACGACTACTATAATACATGATGTGGCGTCATCCGATCCAATGATTTGTACGTTTTCTAAAAAGAAAAGGAAATAATTATATTACTAAACAGCAGAAGTAATACTACAGAAGAATTTAACAATTAAATACACTTCATTCAGTTCCTATCTATGAACTTAATAATGTAGGCGTTGCTAATTCTCGGATCGGATTTGGAGAATAAAGAGGAAGCAGCAGAAGGAACTTCAAGAATCTCGCTGAACCAATGCCAAGCCTACCACTTTTGGGAAAGTTGTTGAGATCATGCGGCTAGGTCGCGAGGTACCTGGGGGTCTGTTTACGCGATAATTAAGTAAAAATACTGACTATCATGCGGCGCGACGGCGGCTAGCTCCCGCTGTCCGACGTAGAGCGTGTGTGGCGGGCCGACGACCCTTGCCGCCGCTGAGAGGAGCTGCCCGGCGGCGTCGCGGTAGCCGGGGTGCGCCGCCAGCAGCGCCCGCACCGACGTGGGACACTCGTCTGCGAGCACGCCGTTCAGTACCACCACCATGCTAGCGCTGCAACAAAAAAAAAGTTGCAATTTATGACTGACTACTAGGTATATCACCTGCTATGGAGTTGGGACTCCTCAGATATTCAAAGTTCGAATATTTCGAGCGACATTCTTACCCGGTAGGGAGCCGGCTCACATCGCTTGCTTTCAAGTATATTACGATATATTCTGCATTTGGGAGAACTCTTGAAGATTATGAGAAAATAGCCAGACATGCTAGTTGACTTTGTAAGACTATACTTAATGGAACGAAACACGAAAAGAAAAATTGTAGATAGCTCTATATAGGACTGCAATTACCATCAAGAAGTTGGTAAGCCAAAACTTACAAGATTTTGTGAATTTAGAGACGTGACCAATCCCACCAAATTACGCGTGACGAATGACTGCTGAATTCAGCCTTTCAGACTAGAGTAGCACTATGTTTGTCTATTCAAAAGTAGGCAGATAAAACTAAGTTATTCGTTGACATTTCTTGGTGCACAGTAGGAAGAAACCTCAGCCAGAACAATTGTCTCGTCAGTAATGTATTCGGAGAGGCGGAGGTCACATGCTGCCCGTACTCCGCACTCCGCTCGCGAGCATTTATAACCAGCTCATTTACATCATGTAGGGTTGTCAAGTGTTCAAAATTACATCCCACTGGCCTGACAGTTCATCCGGAGTTTTAGTTATGAAAAGTAAGACCGGTCGGAAACCTAGTAAACTAAGGATTTTATTCTTCCCCATTACTGGGCAAAGGACTTCCCCCGATCTAGGCGACTGGGTATGTATACTACTCCGCTTCCGCACTCAACCTGATGAAAGGACTACAAACATCCCGAAACATGTCTTGAAGCACGACAAAATTGCCAAGTCAATGTCTCTGTAAATTTATTTTTAGTATGGTGTCACTTTAGTTTTAATAATTTGATTCCTCCAGTCTCTCCACGACTCTCTATCCTGTGCTTCTTTCGGCCAATCGTTAAGGAAGGCAGGCATAGTTTACTTGCCACCGCTACTGTCTAAAAAGCATTTGACTACCAAAACCGTAACCAGACAATTGGGTGGACAGAAAAATCCTGACACTCTCCGACTTTATCTACAAGCCTGACATGGCAACCCTACTGGCATGGCGCCACGCTGCGACACCCCTGTACGGGCTACCAAACTTGGGAATGTCTTGTAGGTGACACATTTTGAATGGATTTAAATAAATATACAGCTTATAGTTCTGGTTCAACATGCACATGTAAAACATTTGTAAGACAATGAACATTGATTATGATTACGATGTACCTATAATTATGTTTTGCGACTATATTGAAAATGATGATGACTTTGATAATGTTTGAATTAATGTTTTAGATTTATCTGTGACTTGCTGCCTATGATGGGTCAGAACAGATACAGAACGCCAATACTACGATCGATACGAGGAAAGTGGAAAAATTAAAAACGTTGCATCTAAAATAAGTAAGTATAACGAACGTATTTATTCATACTTTTGTGAATAAACAAAGCAAATAATAGTGAAAGTGAAAAGTACATAACATATAAAAATATTCAGCTAACTACTCGAGGAAAGACGCATATCGATACATTTTATTTATATTTATTATTCAAATTATTGTCGCACCTGACTTGTCTTTTCACATGTCCTAAGATAGACTGCTGGTAGCGTTAAGTCTGCCCATAGTCTGCCTATCGAGACAAACTTAGTTCAGGTTTAATTGTTAGACGTATATGTAGGAAATAAATTTATTTGCAAGAAGTAATTATAAACTTATAGAAGCCATTTTGGTTTAGTTGGTCTGTTGTCCCAAAATATCGCATCTAAGTTTTAAAGAACGAGGGATGAAAAAAAAGCATAAAACACCAAGATCTAATACCAGATCGAACCCACTCACTGTTTTGCAATCAAGTCGATCCACACAAAAAAGAAAACCAAAATAATTTTATCTGCGATACGGATCCTGTGAGGCATGCCTCACAATTGGCTACCATAATTGGCTACTTTCCAACTAGTCAAATCAGCAACTTTTTATGAAATGTCAAAAACGCTTTTTTGTATGAAAATAGTAAATTATGACGTCACATTTTTGTAAATATTGACTAATCAAATCAATAATTTTTTTTTTTTAAATGATGAATGAAATCCACAATATTTTTAGCCATCAGTTTTAAGTATAAACGTTTTGAATTTTTTAAGCTACCCAGTCAAGTACCCAATTTACAAAATTATTAATATCAATACATCAGTTACCAACATCCATTGATTACACGTCAATATTAGCATGAATAAATACTGAATGAATATGGTAGTTAATATTTTAAGAGTAATGAAATGAGCTAAGCGCCCACACAAGTAGCAAATCAGGAGTTGAAACGACTAGCAGTCAGCAGAGACCTTTGACTTCTTTCACCTGATGTAAAATATATGGAACCTGCTTCTGCGACGTAGTTTCGACTCTACGTGCTTTTTCCGTGGGAATCAAATATATTCACACAGAACTTGTTCATGAATTCATGCTAATATTGCTTGCTGCTTCAGGACATTCATGAGTCTAGGCCAGAGGTGACAATGGCAGAGGATCGAGCTTAGCCAGAAGTCTCAAATGCACCTCCACTTTTTGCACACTGATCGAATATAGCTGGTGCCAGAAATCAGTGGACAACATTTATTGGTTAAATTTTAGACCCAAATATAAATTAAAATGGAGCGAGCAAACCCAGAGGATGCCTGTTAAGGCACTGGCATTCTCACGCACCGACGGAACACAGCAAGCTGTTTGGCTCCGGACCTCGGTGAGCGGTTGCGGAGCGTACGACCGCTTTGTTGGGATTCAGCCGGACTTATTCACAGGCTAGCCTGTGTTACCGTCGCCCGGGGTGGACCACTAGGAGGTAGATTCCATCCCACCCCAAAAAAAAACCTTCATTCCATGGGGAAAGTTGATCGTTATCAACAGCACATATTAGAATAGTCATCCTACCGTTAAACGTAATGATTTGACTAGTATCATTATTCATTAGGTATGTATTGCAGTTTTTCTAGCGTCTACGAATGTAATATACAGAGTGAAGCTATAGATCACAATGTAACACAATGTTACATAGTGCAACGTTTATACGACCGTTATAAAAGTTGTGTTGGTGCCACGGCTGATAAGTGACCAGTAATAAATTCTGATATTTTAGTCTATGTTGATGTCATGCTTTGCGGTCGATGAGATTTCTACATCCATCTAAAACCTGAGTATTTGACTAGCACTAAAATACAAATAAATACACAGTCTTATATTTTTTTAATTACAACGCAAAGACATAACAAACATGAACCCTAAATATTAAAATTCTATATAAAGAATCCGTAGTCGAACAGTTTGTATTAGAAAAGTTAAAGGAGTAAAACAAATACCTATGCAGGGCAAGGATTCCATAATCGGCCAGTAAGTGTGTAAAAAAAACGGCAAAACATGAACAGCAGTAGGTTTAAGAGTTATGCAAGAAAAATTTCAACCTTTGCTATGTTGCCAACTTGAGGTAAGTAAATGGTAAAACCAAAGAACCGAACAATAACTTAAAAAGCGAGTCTTTGAGCAAACGAGACAAGATTAATGACCAGAGTAAAAAAAGTGTTAAGAAATTGAGTCGCAACTCGACCCATTCAGTCATATGGAAAAAATCCCATTGATTCTTTTATGGAGGCAACTCGACTTGGGCAAACTCTAGCTAAGTAGTGATGGGATTATTATCCGTAATATTTTTCATTAAAAATTATATTTGTTGGTCTGTTTGTTATATATTTCATTTAAACAATATGATAAATTGTATGCAACCATATGCAACAAATAAATCAGTTATGCACCATACATACCTAATGCAATAATTATTACAATATATTTCTCACAAGGGAATGTAAATTCCTAAATTTATTACAAATATGTTCAAAAATTAAGTAATAGAAAATATTAATTACCTAAGTAGGTACTTTGGTGTGTGATGCTAAACAACAGATTTATAAAAAAATTGCTATTTAAATATACATTAATTTCATACAATACCAGGGTTCATCGGGTCGATCGACTTGATACCCACACGACAGAAGAAGAAGATCAATTTCATAATAAATAGAATAAAAAAGTAAACTCTTATTCATAGATGACATGCTCTTCGTGCATGTGCCTAAAGTAGGAACCTAGCTACAATGATCTAAGTTTGAACCTGTTATTTTACCTAGTACATTCACCTCCATACCTTCCATAAGTTGGAAAAAGCAAGCACCACGTAGAGTCATCGGTAACAATAGCTTAATTACGTAGTGCGGGACCAAATCACACATTATCAATCACATTTAGACTTCGAAACATGTGTATCGATCGATCGATCGATACCGGAAAGTGTTCTATTGATTGCTGTGGACTTCTAAAAATGATACCTCAATCATTAATTGTAACTGCACTAGACTAAAAATTCAAATAATTTTTTGAGAGCTAGTATGGTAAAGATAGTCGAGATAATAAATCTTTATGTCGTATTTTATACCTATATACTACAGGCAGTAACATCATAATATATCAAAATCCACTTAATTTAATTCAATTGTATTAAAATAATTAAAGCTTTACATAAGCAAGTTACCTGCACTCAGTATTCAATAAATAATAACTTACGTATTTTTAACTCAATTTTAAACAAAAATCCAAAGAACACTCAATAATCCATGACTTAAAAACATGAAGGTCCAACCACACAAGTAAGCACAGCACAAAACTTAACCGTAGTAAAGTTAGAACACGACTGATCGCGTTATCATGACCAAAGCGAGTATAGCTACCTATAATATAACAGACTTGTTATAGTATAGTTGTTATTCTTATGATAATAGGTGCTTATTAAGCTGGAAATAGTGTCTCGATAGTGGCTCTATCGTGGTAAGTAATTAAGACAACTATACGCTTTTATCTGCGTGTGTAATAAAATAATATTACCGCGAATGGAATCTTGTTTATTATTAATAATTTGCGCTATTATCTTCCTAGAAAGCGGAGGAAACGCATTTTTAGATATGAATAATATGTATTTCCCTGTGCGAGTATTGCAAGTTTGAGTATGGTATAATCGAATATGTTACAAATGATTTACCTACTGCGAAGAAACTCATATTCGTTAATTGCTTTCACTTTTTAATTACTCTACTTCGGACGTATAATTACATGGCATCGAAAGGAGATCTGTAGCCTAATTAGATATGTAGATTTTAAGTTTGAAAGAGAAATTTATAGACTTTATTAATATAATAATTACGAAGATAAATAGTCTTAGAAATTTTATTAAAAAACACAAATAAGGTGATAGATATTTTGGATGATTAGCGCCAAATTTTAAAGTTGTAAATTAAATGTCATATCTATTTCCACTTTACTTGCTCTTGCCTCTTGGAGAGGTGAGAGAGTCGACGATGGAGCCAACTCACAAAGAAGCTTCAACAGTAAAGTGACGGAATACAGCAAGTTAGTTAATTGCTATACATAATACTAATACGTATTCCTAAGTGCTGAGCATTTGAACTACGATTCCAATAAAAATATGG
This sequence comes from Scrobipalpa atriplicella, assembly GCA_029255725.1. Taxonomy (NCBI): domain Eukaryota; kingdom Metazoa; phylum Arthropoda; class Insecta; order Lepidoptera; family Gelechiidae; genus Scrobipalpa; species Scrobipalpa atriplicella. Next base: position 16,948 of record JARACY010003548.1, on the reverse strand, counting down.
AGCCCAAAAGATCAATGTAGAACCCGCTCGTATAAGGTATACTTAAGTATTTTTTTTCGTAGCTCTATTTCATATACTTTGAAGATTTTGAACTTCCTCATTTGTTGGTAAAAGTTGAGAAGATATTCAGTAGTCAAGTAAAAGACAAGCCCTCGGTTCATACCACAAATCCGTGAAGTCAGAAGTCAGCGGTCGGATCAAAGTGACGACCGAGCCACTCTAATTGGTATTAATTGACGCGGCGGCGCGTGCGCCGGTTTTGGACCTGTTTCATATAACGGACCTGTTTTTGTGAAGATCCTTACGTACACTGCTTGCATGTATAGAGGCTTCACTGATAGACATAACTTTAAGCAAGTAATGTAAAATATACTGAAATTAGAACACACGGCTCTATTATAGCATCTGATGATGAATAGACGTTGATGCGAGTTCAAGCCGGATTAATTTGATCAGCTGGTTTAAGTTTGTAAACGGACCTGCTTTTGTGATCATCTTTACGTACATTGCTTGCCTATAAACTTTTCTGTAAGACTTCTGAGAAGCAAGTAGTCAATAGGTATGTAAGGCGCTTTAATTTCTGGATATTGACGTGAGTGTTGGCTGGATAATTTGACCAGTTCGAATCGTTTGACGGAACCTGTTTTTATGAACTTTTTCGCGTACACTGCTTCTTCACTGAAAGACTAGACTATGAGCAAGTAGTGGGTATGAAATACGGTTTCATATTATCTTATCAAAAGGGGAACGTTGACGTCATTTTAGACTGGATTAATTTAATCAAATTATTTCTGTTTAATGAAAATTAAACTTAAACGAAAAGCACAAATGCAATTCCTAAAATGGACTAGATCAGAAGAATGTTTAAGAAGCTACTTATTTGAATTAAAAAAAAATCAACATAAGTAATTTGTAGACTAATTGATTATGCACTATATCTAACAGTAAATTGTTAGCAATAGCACAGAATAATAAATAGTACCTGCAATAGGTACACTGAAATTAATGAAAACAGTTCGTTCAAAGACTAATTGAAATTCAAATTTGTGCCAACTACGACCATGAAAGATCTATAAATAACATGTTTTTTTTTTAAATAGAAGAAAGAGTCGCAATTTTTATAAAACTAATTTAGTCTATAAAGACGTAGATAAACATAGAATGTTCCAACTGCTTCTCCTTGCAGGCATGCTAAAATCCAGCAAAGGGATTTGATAGTTACGTAGGTTATAGTGCTGTATTGTAATTTAGGCGATGGGCTGACAACCTGTCACTATAGCGATTCATATTTCAATCTAGCTACTAGAGGTTTTACGCTCTGCCTATCCCATAAGAGACAAAGGTGTGACTTTATGTATCTATCATGTACGACTCGATTGAGATCGTACAGGTCCATCGACTCTGACATAATTGAACCAATAATGAATCCATCGAAGGCGATTGTTGACAAATTCCATTATTCAATTACTTAATGGCGCAGCTGTGATTGTCACTTGACCGGTCAGATTCGAGTTACAGATGCTGACCTTAGCGATATTGAAACATCTATACTTTAGATGTTCGATTCCCGGTGGGGGACAACGAGTTTGTGTTTCTAATTTGGTTAGGACATTGCAGGATGATCACTCGATTGCCATTATCTGTGCAGTCGAATGGGCATGTAAATAGTCGGTCCTGCGCCTGATCTCTCTCTGGTCGTGTCAGACAATCTGTCCCATTAGAATAAGAAATTTAATGAAAAAGAGTGCATTTTATGTGTTGCGCAAACACTCGGGCATTAAAAAAGTCCATCGTAGATGGTATAATAATGTCAACAATAAATAATATCAAATAACTTCAGATTCAGTTCAGACCGAAGCTATAGCCTGTATACAGATTTGTATCAAACGGAGCGTGCAGCCGCCATCAAGTATCGACATCAGCTGATATTGTCTTAAAGCAAAAGCCGCGTTCAAAATCAGCCATCTTTAGTTTTATCCAGCGTTTCCGACCTCCCCAACGTTATGTGATGTGGCGCCCTTGCCGGTACAAATAATAATAATAAGAACTTAAGAACACATGTTTTAAAATCTGAAATAAGCAAATAAAGAAATTACTCTGTGAAAAAGAAAATTCTAGCTGTATATCCATTTATTGACATACCTACATATTGCAGTTTGTTGTATCTAATGTAGAGCGCGCTATAGTTTATTAGCAAAAAATACATACATACATATATTCACGCCTTTATCCCTAATTAATAGGCAGAGCGTAAACGACCTAATCAAAGGTCATTCCGCCACGTCTGACAAGTTTTGAGCGTTATTCCATCCAGATAGATCTGTATATTGTTATAGTGACAGGTTGTCAGCCCATCGCCTAAATTACAATACTTAAACCCTCGAATCCCTTAGCAGATTTTTACAGGATGCCCGGGAGGAGATGCAGCTGGCACGTTCTATGTTTTTCTATCACTCCCAGTCCAGCATGGAAGTGCTATTAATCGCCAATTTTGGCACTTCTGCTACCATAGCCATTGTGCTGACTGGTGGCAGCTTTCGAATAAGTTTTTGGGCCCCTTTAACGTTCCCATAAAGCCTTCGAATACATATAGCAGTTGTGGCCGCGCCGCGTCACGATGGAGACGACATCTCAGACCTACAAGTGTCAGTTTTCGAGTAAGTTTGCTCTTTTTTTTTCGGACTAGAGCGCCACATAACATAACCTAATCGTTCTCATACAGCATATAATACCAGATATTGAATATTGGTTTATAATTGGTGCAGTTGTGGTCACGATGGCGATGGTATCGCTGGAGCGTGCCGCATCCATCAGGCGCTGGAGGCTGCTATCTTCGCATCGCAGATAACCATTGTCTCGGCCCGATTGTATCGTACTTGTACGTACTTATTATTGGTGAGTATGTTTTCAACATTTTTGTTCGAGTAGGGGCTCATAGAATAAAAATGTATGTAGGTAACTATTACTACCGCGATTATATTTATTGTTTGTTACCTCGATATTCAAAGCAGTTTCATTCTCTCTTTCTTTCCATCTAAGTATTTTTTATTCCTAATCTGTGAATGTGATAGGCTTATTTTATGACTAACTTTGTAACTAACTGTGTGAAGTGTCCCCAAATCTGGGTTGACGATTGCCAAAAAATAAATAAAAGTAGTTTTACTTAAGTACCTATCGGCTGTCCTTATGTATCCCTTTCAGCATAAAATATATCTAATTACTAAGTAACGTTATCCTAATCACTGGTTGTAATGGCATATAAAAAGCACCCGTACTTGCATATAACAGTACTGCACCTATTACCCAACATTGTCGCTCTTCTAAAATTTTAAACCTGCTGGTCTAATAGCCGTTCGCCTTTGCTGTTCCGCCGCAAATGAGGCTTGTAATGGCGGCCGGCGCACGCGCATAAAAGGAGCGCGATTCGGTTTCGCCCAGTCATTAATAGGTCGTGGGAACCTGCCGCAATCTCTATCTAGATTGGAAATGTCTTTTGATAAAATGCGATCGAAGAAAGTACATGGTAACTACGGTGTTTGTACTGTCTGTCTACTTATAGGTTTGCGTCAAATCATCATCAAGATTAATAAATAAATAGTTGTTTATTACGCTGCTATATGACTAGTTTTTTTTACTCACATATAAAATCATTCTCTATGTCTTCTTTCAGTTTAGCCTTAGCACCCTCAAACAAAACTTCGACTTTCGCTTGAACTTACAGTAACATTTTACAATATTCAAAGCAACCACACCACTTATCCAACATCCTACACCGCAACCTAATACACAATAAATAAGCCATCGAGGAGTCATAGAGATATAATTCTACACGCTAATTACAGTCCCAGCAGTCAATTGAACATTCGCAGAGCAATAAAATACAATGGCTGGTCTAGTACTAAAACGCAGTCTAGGCTACCGCTTTATAATATTAGCATGGCGGATCGTTAATATGGCAGAGACAGTTCTATTGGGTCTTCGCCATAGAGGGCGCGGCGGTGTCACGAATTTGTACCCTAATGGCCATCGGGTGAGTTACTGGGTTCCTGAATGGGATTCGCCTCTCATGCTTAGGGTATCGGGTTGAATTTGGAATAGGATGGAAAAGTTTTAGCGATAGCTTTGAATAAGAACAGCATAGCTAAATGTGCAGTCGGTTTCTTCACCTTACATAAGTATCTAAAAACATTGCAAACAAATGAAAATGCTTAAATTTATCTTTACTATCAGCTGTAAATAAATTCAACCGCACAATGCGACTAATTACCAAACTGACCAATATCTCAGAATAATTAGGTCGGCGTTCGATTTATTTATATTAAATGCCGAGATAAATTACGCTGGAAGAGAATATTCTAACTAATGTAACAAATAGATATCGATATCTTTTGCCTAAAATAGGTACAAGTATGCCATATTCTTTATCATAGCGAGTCGATGGCAGACACTACCACTATTGTGGCTGTAGTTGTAGCCCATGACATGACACACTAGCTTTTATCGGCGCAGTACTTGGTATTACCCGCGACTTTTCGAGTTTTTTTGCGGTTAAAATTATCCTATGTTACTCAGGGTGAACGTATATTTTTTATGGTAAAAGAGTTTTTAAAGTCGATCCTTTTAATTTATAATTAAACGCGTGGGCAATTACATATTAGGAATTGGTCGTGGCCCATTTATTCATAACAAAATTACAAATCTCAGCTCTTTATGATATCTATTAGTAGGTATAGGTATAGAAGTTAGATGGTGTAGTGCAAGACGCTTTTCTGTGATATTACCTGAGAATAGCATAATTCTAATCGTTATTGCCAAAACGTTCTATCTACTCGATACTAATCTGTAAGATAAACAACCTCATATTTCTCAGGCCCTCTGTCTGATTGATAACTCGGCGCCTAATGAAGATGTGGTGTTCTATGACAACTTACATTTAATAGGTGGTCTTCTCGATGGCAAGATCATTCAGGTCGACGGGCCGCCTGCAACAAAAAACGACATATCCCTGATGCGATTATAATGATACTCGGCACAAATATTCCATACAAGATGAGATAAGAAACCTAACTTAAGAGTGTAAAATATACGATCTTAGGTGATGATTCTGGCTTGAGCATTTCTAAATCTAAACTAATTTAAAAAAAGTCAAGCCTCTTTCTTTAAAAACGTATAGCAGGTAAGTACTTTATATAACATTTTCTGCTTAAAAATATTTTTTGCTGTTCAAAGTTATTGCGAGGAGTGTCCCGCATTACATGCTAATTAAAAAAGTTATTTAACTAAGTAATGTCAGAATTAGTACTGTCACTATCGCCAAAAGTTATAATTTTGAGGGATGGGCCATAAGTTGCATTACATGATGTAGACATGTGTAACCATAATAAATAGCAAAATGGCAATTTATGATATCGGAAAATATTGTTTATACGCAACAGAAGTACTTTAAAACCATTCGATTTCCAAAGAATACCAAATAAACTTTAAAATGTTTCTTTACGAAATTGCAAAGACTAACAGCTTGGAAAGTTCAGCGGTAAGTAGGTGCAACACATAACAGATAATCTTCTGGTAGTAAAGACAAGACTTATGAGAAATCGTATAAGTTTTGATTGCACTCTTTCGATGAGCTAGTCCATTACTAGTTTTATTAGTCGGAAGCAATATTTCCTTGAGATGAAGAACGCATTAAAGTTTTACTCTGATTCGATGTTACGTCGATCGATTAAAATCAAAGGGATATTTATTGCCACATAGGTAACTACACGATTCGTCTTAGGTTAGAAAGTAGAGTTAGTTATTTTAACATTGAGTTATCGATGGAAACTTATTTTTGCGGCTCATAAACTGCTCTTTCGTTACAACTCAAAAGAAATTCAAATTAAGAAACAGCAAAACATATGTTGCAAAGAAAAATCAGTTTATGTGCCGAAAAACAAACTGGTATTATCAATACCTACACGATGTTAAAAAAATTAACTTTAGACTTCTGTTATGTAGTACCATTATATATTCTGTGCTTCTGTGTAAGTCGTCACTGCCTTGCACTAACTACCTACTTAGAGTTAAAATAACCATTTAATCATATTTAGAAGTTGAAGTTATCAATGAAAATCCCTACCACTATTGCGTTTATAGAATTTCACGCAAACAGTAGCTCAAGAAAGGCCACAGCATTCTACGGGTGCCAGACGAGCCCCGCTGGACTGAGATGTAGAGATTTTGAGACCATATCGTCGCATAGATCTTGGGGACATACCGGCAGAAATAGTGGTAGAACGCGGTAGAAATATTAAAATAGAAAAGATAAAACAGAGTATGTGACAGTTACAAATGGTATAAAATGCTTTAGGTAAACGGGGCTTTATTTTATAGTGGTCGTTACTCAAACCAACTAACAAGTACTTACCCAACTAGCAAAATTTTCGATATACAGCTATTATTAGCTGTATATCAGCTGTAGAAACAGTCGCATATCTATTGTAAACAAGCTTATATCATGCGAATTTGGCCCCACTTTAATCGCTATTAGGAGATATATTAGATATATTAAAGCTCCGCTTAGGACTACCGGGAAACAAATCATTTGTATATCTGTGTCCTTCTGAGCTAGTTGGTGTTAAATCAGTGACAAAAATTCAATTGTGTCACAATTAGGAAACAGAAGGGTCGCAGCTAACGCTGATTTACAATAATTTGATTACAAATTGTTGATTGGGATTCTATAATAACACTTTTTTTGTTTTGTGCGGACTTGTGCGTGATTTGGAACTCTGACAGGATTTTATTAAATTAAAACCAATAATATTGGTAAGTATCTTTATAATTTCCTCCATCTTGAAATCCATCGGTAAAAATTGACCGTATATTTTAAGTTTTAGGTGAAATCCATATGCGCTTGAAATTTTACTGATAAATGGGTACCATATTATTACTGTATTTTTAATGCCCCCCTCGAATTAATCATATTTATTAAAATTTAAATATTTTTATTAATTAGGTATTTGCAAAGACATCTATATACAACTAATTAGAGTTAAGGGAGCTGCTAACCAGAAGATATACAACATCTCGCCGCCATTACGGTGTTTAGGGTTCCTCAGGTTCAAATTAAATAAACCTTTGATATAGTCCGGTAAATTCAATGTTCTTTCCCTTCTTCTGCGTTTATAAGACCCACATTTCTTGTAATTACTCCATTTTTGATCCATGTTTTTGCAAAAACTTGGAAAAATAAAAACTTGTGAAATAAAATATCGTCACCGTCAGCCATAAAATAATGTTTTGCTACAATTTGATGTCAAGAAATCCAATATGCAGCAGAAAGGTGACATATACGCCCATTTTTGAATAAATATGCATCTTTTTAGCGTTATATTAGAGATAAGAAAGTTAATATATTGCCAGTGATAAATGAGATATATATTATGCTGCATTACATCTATTGAGTGGTAATAAAGGTTCAGTTATCATTAATATAACGCAAGCGATAGTGGATGTACATATAGAGCATATCTGTGATAAAACAGCTACTGTGACATCTATTATATCACTAGTTAGCTGCAAAGGTTCTAATATAACACTGGCTATATATCAATGATAGCAGAGCCACATAAGTTCATATTTGCGTTATAGTAGTATCATGAAAACACTAATATACAACATAACTGCTCTAATTGAGGTTTTGAGTATACTATTTTACAACAGTGTTATATGTAATGTAAAAGGCAGCTATGTAAACGTTTATATCGTAGGTTATAATCCCAATTAGGCTGTATATTGTTATACAGCTATCTGGTGTCTCATATCACATATATATCACTAGCAGCCATAAGCGTTACTTATTTACAACTTTAATATCTCTATGTAGCGATAAGATCTTGCGATTTTGCACAATTTTGCTAGTTGGGTTAGGTCTCTATGGGGCGTAACGGCGAAACATGACAATAGCTAATCGTATTGCAAAAATCTGCGTTGCTTACAGCCTGTTAGAAGGGCATTAACAAGTAAGAAGTGACTAAGTGATGCACATTTTTGCAATGTGTTTATTCGTTGATTTGCGCTTCGTCCCCAAGTCAGAAGTCTATTAGGTAGACGGTTTATAAATCCGTGCACCAGGGTTTATTGCATCATCACCCGACAGCCTTAAACGACAAGAGAAGAACCTCCGGAGCCACCGGTCTACAATCCCATCGGATAGAGAGACGAGACGAGCCAGTGCAATCGTCAAAGACTTTTTGAAGACCGTGTTTCGCAAAATATGCACGAACAGCGGTAATGCTAATTCAATGGCAATACCCGATCTCGCGATGCATCGACCAGCAGATCTCGCGATATGGTTCCCGAGGTTCATCGTGATTTATTTCGAACGCTCCCATATAAGTGCAGTGCAACAATGGCCTGCCCGATTTACGACTGTCGATTTGGTAGCGATAAAAGATTTAAGGGCTGCTTGAGGTTGTATTGCGCTAGTACTAAATACTAAAACTGCGAGTAAGTACTTAAATTTCCAATGCGAGCTATTCCTACAAATGAGATTGCAAAGCGTCTTCAACTAACGACTGGTTGCATCAGATTTATGACAAAACACTGAATTATGGACGAATGTTTATCACTATTAGATACGCAGAAGCGTACTTTGTTATTGGTTGTAATCGAAATTTCAAAACCTATAGTAGTAACATAAGTGAATGTATTTGAACATGGTTTGTTACAAATGATGACCCCGCGGGTGAATCGAAACAGATTAAATCTATCGAATATAATGTCATTTGACTGATCAAAGATAAACTCTTTAGATATAATCTAAACTCATACTTGAGATGGATATAAGTTTTTTCCTGGTTTGAAAATGCAGACAACATATAGCTTCTACTTAGATGTTGGACTGGGAGTAAAAGCAAAGAATGACTCAGCTGCTTCTCATCTCGATTGTACATACATATAGGTACAATCTCAAGAAATTGAGTATTTCGGTGTCTGATATATCACTAATATTTTCTTTTATGCTCCATTTTAATCTGCAATCAGTCCATCAACTATGAGCAGATGTGGATTGCGGTAGCTCGCGTGTAGAGTCACCCTCCATCGAGGCTGCCTTATCTCATTAAGTAGTCTTGGATCTTGCGTCGTTTCAGACACATCCCTAATAAATAATAATACCAGATGCTGCAAAAACTTGGACCTCTTTGGAATCCAAAGCAATCCAGCTCAACTCAATATTGCCTCGGAAACGGTACTAGCTCTAAATTATCCTCGCAAGTGTAAAGTGTAAACAAGTCGCAGGTCCGAGATAAGCGCAGTATGTAATGTACACGCATAAATTTTAATTAGTCGACCGTCGCGAGACGTTCGCATATTGGGAGCGCTAATAAAATTACTTCCACGCTGGACTGGTAGGTATACTTCCAAGCTTGACTGGGAGCGATTAAAAACATACAATATACATGTTACAGGTGCTTTTCATCCCGGGCATACTTAGAGAGTAACAACCAGTGGTCTCTAAACCAATAGGGATTTTAGGGCTTTGGATTATGAAACATTATAATTTAGGCAATAGGCTGACATCCTGTCACTACCAGCAAATCCAGCAATACACACACCTATCCGGAACTGCCCTTAGCGATTTTGATAAGTCGTTTATGCTCTGCCTACCCCGTAAGGGATAGACGAGTGATGATATGTACCTATGTAAATTTTAATTAGATGACCGAGACGCATATTGAGAGCAGTAATAAAATTAAGCGCAGCAGTTGGTCTCGAGGCATACACGCGTAAAATGGACGACAAATCTGAGGCTAAGTACATCTCATCCACGATCACACTGTAAGCTGCTTTGGTAAATGATCAGTTAGAAAATGTCTTATCAAGCATGTGCTATAGAAAAGGACAAGCAAAAAGTTTCTGGGCCATTTCAGATACATTTTTATACGACAGTATGTAATCTTGTACACATGCCTTTGTGAAAGAAAACAGAAAAGAGACAACAAAGATTTATTTGAAATTCCAAAGTCAAGGTTATTTTGCAGAGGAATGCAAGAAAAAATAAACAACAAATAGTAACGGCTGATGATGTCATGAATAGTCGCAAAACATAAGAGAAAGTAGTAGTAAGGCATGTGATACAGAAGCAAAAACTCAACGTCAATTAGTTAAAGGCTATCCACGAGATATTGAAAAGCTGGAGTGTTATACAAAAACAGATTTGGAGAAAACGGAATGACTCCCTGATGCGACTGATGTAGGGTTGTCTGTCAGGAGAAGAAAAATAGCGAAAATCAGGAAATGAGAATTTTAAGAATCAAGCGCGGACCCATGAGGATCTTAAGGGGCCTATTGAATAGGTGGTTAAATCATTGACTCTAGGGTTCATAGAGTCTTTCTCTGATCTGACAAAGATTACTTAAGTAACAGTTGTGCGAGAACCCCACTAGGAGAAGAAATAGCAAGCAACAGGATCGAATAGGTAAGTATTCCACGCTAACTTCAATTTGGCAAAACATAACAAAACCGAACAAATTGGACACCGTCTTATAATTGGTTCGACAAGCATTCAATAACCTTGATTCCGCATTCTTCTGGATGTATTTCAACCCTAGACATAAGTAATGAAATGAAACACGAACAGCGCCGATTCGATCTGCAGTTTATCTCCACGCATTAAAACAAATTGCACTAATTGTGGAAATCTCGTAGAAAGTGCTAATGAGTGTCATCTTGTTTACCTGATTCCACCAGATACTATTCTCGCTTTACATTTTTATGGTGGTCTTCGCAGGCTTTCTCGGAACCTGTCATAATAACTGGGAGGCAAAAAGAAAGATAGGTAGTTAATTATCAACTGTTCGTACTTAGGTTCATACGTGTAATTTCCTAACTAGAGAGAAATGGCAAATAGGAGGTCTTTGGTAATAAAATTAGAACTCTAGTAAAATTAAACTTTATATTGTAGAGAGTACTGTTTAATTCAATTCAACAGGAGATCAATCTTTACAACTGAATGGATGACCTATAAATTTTAAATATTGCATATTATTTTTGTTCGACGGTCTTTCAGCAGTATCTGGTTTAGCTACTTTAATCAAATTTAGCTAATGCTCTATTCATTTCCATCACTCCATCCATAGTCAATTAAAGCCGAAATAAAAATAACTTCCTGTGTTTAAAACAACTTCAAAACTTTGATAGTTATCTACACCGGTGGTCAATTTTATCACCATGAAAGCGATGACCAATATTACCTCAAACCGTATGAATCTTTCGCCTGCATTTATCAGATCCATAAGATCAGCACTCGCGTGATAGTAGCTAATGAGTCTTGTGACGGGAAGTCACATATGCCGGTGATAGGGGCGACATGTCTCGGTATCAAGTTTGCACACGCAACGGGGTAAGGTATGGGAATTCGAAAGTCTGAATGGAGGAGTGTGGAAACCCAGATGTTGAATTGAGAATTACCACTAAGGTAGCAAACCATAAACTTTTCAACTGCATTTATCAGATCCATAAGATCAGCACTCGCGTGATAGTAACCAATGAGTCTTGTGACGGGAAGTCGCATGCGCCGGTGATATGTCTCGATATCAAGTTTGCACACGCAACAGGGTAAGGTATGGGAATTCGAATGTCTGAATTCTGAATGGTTGAGTGCGGAAAGCCCAGCCCAGATTTTGTATATTTATTAGGATTTTTTTAGTGTCACCGCTTTTGACAATATTTTGGGAACTACCTGATCTGATTCTGCCTTAAAGGTGCGCCCTTAATCGATCAGATCACGTTGATACAACTTAGCTTTGACTGACGCCATGCAATAGTTTTCTTCGATTAAAGGCAGTAGGTATCCATCTTCAGCATTCAAGCTTTGATATAAATAACTTTACACATTAGAAAGTTTTCCCAAGCATACATTTTCACTGCCAAATTGAGCTACTGCATCGTCAACTAAAATTTCACCAAGCTCACATGCATAAAACAACGCGTTTCCAATGTTACCAGTACCATGTCATGTATCGCAGCATCCCTGTCCTTATTGATAGATGGCGACACTTGTTCATTAAAGTACCAGTGAAATGAAAGGAACGTGTTGCACGCATATTCCATGCTGGACTGGGAGTGGGAGCTATAGAAAAACTAAGAATGTTTCAGCTGCTTCTCTTTCCAGGCATACTGTAGGTAAAGGTTTAATCAATAGAGGAAGACCAGAGTTTTGGGTGTAGTATAGGCAAAAGGCTGACAAGATACCATCACATTAAAACAATTAACAGATCGTTTATTCTAAAATGACTCTGAAGCCTTCTCAGGCGTTGCAAAGCCTATTATGAACTCAATGACTCTCTGTCTAACTCGTAAAGGATACATGCGTGACTATATACAGTATGTTAAGTAACAGTGAAAGGAGCGTGTTGTCACCGAGTGTTTCTGCAGTCTGAGTTATAGGACCTCCGAGTCAACGATAGATGCAAATTAGAATGCGGGTCCTAGAAAACTCCCCTAATGAGTTACAACTTTACATGCGAGATCTTTCTAATTAAAGACGATTATTTATGTGAGCTTCTAATGAGATGTGAGATTTTGAGATTAGCTGAAAGGGAAACAACGCTGTATGGAATAACGGATACTTAAAGCACTTATTGCAATCAAAAAGGTTAAGTCTCATTGAAGAGAAGAGGAAAAGGGTAATGCAAAATAAATGTACAAAGTCGTTGTTCGACTCGAAAATCCACTCGCTAAGAAGAAGAAGAATGTACACCGAGTATATTTAACTAGGATAAAACGAATATAACGAACGGGTTATTTCAGAAAGGTATTTTAAAGCTTGTGACACAGAGCAAAAACATTTGCAGAACGTAAGACATGCGTAAATCAGGCGAGTAATGTACGTACAGGCGCATATCGTTACGCCAACTAAATGTTCTATAAGCGTGCCAAAACATAGGCATTTGCTAGAATTGAGAAAGGCGAATGGCATAAGTTCTTTAGGTTCTTGAATTGAAACTCTGATATCGAAAAATACTAACAATAAAATGTTGCGAAATGCTTAAATAGAAAAGACAGTACTAAATGACAGGTGTTATTGAAAAGAACAAAGTTGAAAGACGACAGCAACGCTAAAATGTTGAAATCTTATTTATTTGGAGCTCTGCCAAAGATCGGCAATAACAATCTAGAATCCACATTTTTCATCATTAATCAACAAGATAGCTGTTGCAGCTGCATTACTGGAGAATGCGATAGATTTTAATTGTGATTGAAGATTTATTGGAAAAATAAAAAGCTTAAACTGAAAATTGCGAGAATAGTTCGCGAATTGTCGCCAAATAGCTCGCTCAATCGTCAACTCCAGTTATCCCTGCCTAAACTAAAGTCAAGATTAAAATCGCTTTTGTTCAAATAGGCCAATAAATATTTCAAATCAAAACTGAGAATAACAAACAGACGAATTGATAGTTTACATAAATTCTCTCACGATTCGAATCGTGCGCAGCGATAAAAAGTCTAGCGTCAAGTTCTGATTGGTCCCAGCTTCCGAATTCAACCGATAAATTCAAATTCGATGCGTATCGTAATCGACGGACCGTTAATCGTTTTTAATGAGCTCTAACCAAAACTTGTAGATAATCCCTGTCCGATGATGGTTTATTTCTATTTGCTTTACTAATTTCTATCAAATTTACAAAAATCTAAGATTGAATTTGAATAATGTTTTCTTAATAATATTCTCGATCATATAAATGGTGAGTAAAATATGAATAGGAATGGGTGGTTTCTATTCCAACGGATCTTGGAGCATATTTTAAAGGCAGGAATATTATTATAATGCTCTTACAGTAATGTAATGTAACGGACACGGCGCATCATGTCGGAGTGAAAACTATAACGTGGAGCAGTCATATCGAAATAACAAAGTACAAGTATTCTCATTCAATTTGCTATACTCTGCACAGCACGTTAGAAACGTTGAAAGCTTAATGTGAACCGCATAAATTTAAATAGAATTTCATGTTGGACATGTATCCTCGATTTTGACCGGGAAATGTATAATAAATTCTCATAATCTTTGTAACTTTGAAATTCATGACCGTCTTTTATGATTGTTTTACAGTTGTAGACAATAATTTATCTTCAGGATTCGGTAGACTGAACTGAATCTAATTGTAACAAAGTTGACCTCTTTGGCGTGTTGCAGGTATTTGTATTTTATCAAAGAGCTGATTTACACAAAAATAGACACTGTTATTTATTCCTATCATCGAATTTTTATGTCAGCCAAGCTTTCTCTTCATGCAAAAGTTTATTTACTTTTTTTTTTATTATAACTACGTTTCACACCATTTTTACATTATTATTTTCATCTAGATCCTGAAGTGGTTGAAAGTTTTTCTATTTGCTGTTCTATTTGTAAAAGGTTGCCAATAACAAAACATTTTTTTTTTCTTCTTCGTAAGGTTTCAGTCATGTACGTTAGCAGTATCTGGCTGCATCAGCTAACGGTCGCTGCTCGGGACATGTAGATCGCTGGACGCCGCAACGTGTAGGGAGCTTATCGTGTAGCATTCACTGTACACGCTTTGTAGACGATGTTTTTGTTATAGGACCTTTTACATACATAGACATACCATTGTACGAGGATGTATTTGTAAGGCCATGGACATGTAGCTACTGGATGATAGCAAGTTCCTAGATGGGTTTAGTAAGATCTTTTAAAATTAAAACCCTAATGCAAATGCAATTTTTTCTTTACTTGCTCACATCAATTTATTTACTTTTCTATTTTCTCGTAAGGTTTCAGTCATGTACGTTGGCAGTATCTGGCGGCATCAGCTAACGGTCGCTGCTCGGGACATGTAGATCGCTGGACGCCGCAATACTGAACATATTTAGATTTTTTTTATACAAGTGAATTTTCTTTTTTACATAAACACGTACAAAGAATAAATAACAGCATAAAAGAGTTGTATGAATTCTGCGCCTCTGCGTTTAGATTTGTCATTTAGAAGCAGGAAAATTCTAAAAGCCGTATTTACATACTAGCTTTCCGCCCCGCGGTTTCACCCGCAGCTAAGGGTTTTCCCGTGGGATTGAGTTCCCGCGCTGTTCCTACCTTTAAAATTGACGGAATTTCAATACAAACTTCCATCCCCTATTTAACCCCCTTAGGGGTGGAAAATACAAAAACGCTGAAATACGTGTTCATTATTTTTAAATCTTTAGCCCAAAAACAAAATTGGAAGATCCTGCCATCAAAATTGACGGAATTTCCATACAAACTTCCATCCCCTATTAACCCTCTTAGGGGTAAAAAATGCAAAAATGCTGAAACACGTATAAATTATTTTTTAATCATTAGCCTAAATACAAAATTTGAAGATCCTACCTTCAAAATTGACGGACTTTCATACAAAATTCAACCCCCCTTTTTACCCGTTTAGGGGGGGAAAATCCGGAAATCCTTTCTTAGTGGGAGGTTACGTTATAAGAGGAACTTGCTCTCTAAGTTTAACGATTCTAGCTTTAGTAGTTTAGGCTCTGCGTTGATGAATCAGTCAGTCAGTCAGTCAGTCAGTCAGTCAGTCAGTCAGTCAGTAAGGACAAACGATTTTATAAGTTTAGATTTCAACTTCGTAATAGTTTAAAGTTTAAACAACTTTACCCCATTCAGCTGACTCAGCATAAATTAAAAAAATAAACAAAAGACGCAACAAGATGCGTGTGCGCACGTCCGCTGGCTGGCGCGTCGAAGCGCGCGTGGCGAATTAACGCACGTTACCATGGCAACGGAACGGCGCGTGAGGCGTGCCCGTAGCCACAACCGAATAGCTCTACAGCAAGAGGTTCTCAAAAATCTTACACAACATAACACACATAACATACATACACCAGTATAAGGTTAGTATTAAAAAAAGCTATAAAATATAAGAGCAAAAAATGTACTCTCGTAGAAAGAGGGATTTAAAATACACAATCAACTAAGTATACTCATAATCATAACTCTAAATTTTGCAAGCATATTCAATCTAGTCTAGAGTCTCTAGACTCCAGTTCTGATCGGAACAGAGTCGACAATAGCGAGCTAACAGTCCAAAAAGGCTCTGGCATTTCCACACCTACGGAACATGATGCCAGTGAGAGACAAGACTAGAGACAAATTTACCAGGCAAGCATGGACCTAAAAACAAGAGATGTAAGTACGTACTCGCACTACTAGTTACGACTAAGCGCACTTTGAGAAACACTGCCGTAGCAAATCAGCCTAGAGTAGAGATCCACCGCTGATTTCGACGCCCGATCCTAATGATAATTAGAATAGCCGTAGGATTACAACCTTTAATAAGGTTTACTAATTCCAACTTAAGATAGCGAATCACCCACGGGTAAATCGCTAAGGCTTACGTACTTGCCAATCTTACCTTTCATAGCTACAACATTCGGCAGACTAGACATGGGCCTCTCCATTTGAGACAACGGTTTTCCGTTCGGCAAAAAATCGGCTATCTTTACAGATCCCCCAATGGCGGTCGCCGTGGACAGCAATAAAAATAAAATAATAAAAATAAGTCATAGGCAATCTATTGCTGTCCACGGCAACCGCCATTGGGGGATCTGTAAAGATAGCCGATTTTTTGCTGTATCACGCCATCTCTATAACATTATTGTTCTATCATGTAGCTTAAAATTGTGCACATCTTATTCGCATTACGTTTTATGCAATCACACTTATTTGAGGGAGTTTGCTGTAAGAAATTTCTTTTTAGTAATAAGGTGTATGTTTCTGTGTACAATAAACTGTTAAATAAATATCTTTGTCATACTTTCACGTAATGTTTAGCAACATATTCTGGTTTGATTTGAACATGCCTGTTCCTGTGTAACAGATCTCTACTGATAAATAAATCAAATGCTGTGCGATCATGTAACCGACCGAACTAGTAATGTAATGAGTATAAACTGTCTA
>JARACY010003547.1:0-32454 GCA_029255725.1 Scrobipalpa atriplicella | reverse complement strand
CTTAAGGTTGAGTCTGCCTTAGTCACCAACCATTTAGACACCTTAAGGTTGAGTCTGCCTTAGTCACCAACCATTTAGACACGACCACACTCATAGCCCCCACTAGGATTCCCTGTATCGGGGTGCCATGGACATACACAAAAACAACCACAAAGAACGCCCAGACCCAGAAACACATTTAAATTCATAATTCAAATGTCTGCCCCGACCGGGAATCAAACCCGGGAATTTCTGCGTAGCACTATTAGACACTATTTGAGAACTAGGCAGGCGGGTTAATTTGGCGGGTTTAGAAATAGAAATATAGAAATAGAAAATATTTATTTGTCACCAAATAAGTACAAACATTTTCTAAAACTTATTACCTAAGAAATTTCTTAATTGAATTAGAATTTAGGCGACAAAAAGGTCACGCTCAGCATATGCTACGGAGGTGTAGGGGTCGATATTTCGTAATAGGGATACAAACCATCTCAAATGTACCTAGAGGCAATAATGTAAGTACATACTTAAGTACCAGCAGGGTACGGTAACCTACGTCCTGCAGTAGACGTATTTTTTGGCAAAGACGACGACAACCAAATCTCTGTATTTGTGCTGAACACAAATCGAAACGATATCAAATTTAGAGCATAAATATCGCACTACGTGAATTCGTCAATACGAACCCGTTTAATGAAAGTAAAGTAAGTAGGTTTGCACTGCTACAGATGTGTGTCGACGCTGCGCCGGCGCCGGCGGTGGCGCTGGCGTCGGCTCGGGTTGCGCTGTCGCAAGCGGATCGGGTTGTACCGCACTTGGCTACTGCTTTGGTTTTGGTACACAGGTTCTCAAACATTATTTCACCGCCCTCCAACACCATCGTCAATACGAACCCGTTAAATGAAAGTAAGTAAGTAGGTTTGCACTGTCGACGCGTCGCCGGCGCCGGCGCTGGCATCGGCTTGGCCGGAAGTCGCTGGGTTGTACCGCACTTGGCTACTGCTTTGGTTTTGGTACACATAATTTGGTTCATTCATAATAACCACAGATTTAAAAAAGACACGGGTGCTGGCAGCTCCTAGCGCCTTCTTCTATTCTGTGATATTCACCACCCTTGAAGTCTCCTTTAAGAGTAGATAAGCCATTATGCTGCACTCCAATATCGTAGTGAAGGAGACCACAAACAAAGGATTTAAATTATTAACTTTGAGAGACACTGATTAAATTGTGTATGTCTCTACGCACATTTCTAAACTACATAAAGGCTCAGACAGACTGGCCAATGATCTCAAATCTCAATACTAAGTCCTTATTTTAAGTTAGATTTATGAATTTGTAGATTCTTTTCTTATTTGATCTGATTACTGCACTGGTAAAAAAGTTATATGCTATCTAATATTGATTGCGTCTTACTTAACTTACAAACCTCTACACATTTTGTATCTTTAAACTTACTTATCTTATAAATATTTACCTTATTTTACTTTTTATCTTAGATGGGACAATCAGTATTATTCCTGATTATGTTCTGACTGAACCCTCAAAACTTATCAGCCATCAGGGATAAAGGCGATTTTTCGTATGTGTGTTATTATCTGTTTTCGATTTAGCCGTTGACTCCTAGCCTAATGAAAATTTAAATTTCGAAATTGAACTTCAGTCTGCCAGATGGTGCATATTGCAGCAAATACTTGCGAAACCCCAGCTCCTACTACAGTGAATCTATTATTCCGTGCCGCCACGCCAGTCTCGTTAGCGTCAAAGTGTTTCCTCCCCACCATGAACACTGAAACTGTCGAATGAAATATGCAGAAAGAAGTGTAGCGGTAGGGGGATTATCGCAATCAAAAAGCCTGTCAAGCCCGTCTAGACTTAGAAACTTTTGAGAGCGTAATTATTGGGTTTTTGGTAAGGAAAATGAGGATAGACGATTTTTGCGGCACCTACGCACCTACTTGGCATCTATCTACCTATAAGTATTTTAAAATGTGAATAGATGCGTTTTTTTATTTTATTTATTTCAAAAGGTACATTAAAACATACGATGCGACGATGCGATGTCAATACTCAATGGGGGTTTTTAATTTGCTCGTTTCGGAGAAAATTCTCAGTTTCAAAATAGATGGCGTTGTGCGCGCCTAACATTTTGACAGGTCGTATAACGTTGTTTTGACGTTTTCGTTTCACGCAATGTAACAAAAAAGTTTGTGTATTTATAGTTTAGAAAGGCTCTTAAATGAAACGACGATTGCAGGGAACGAACTGAACTTTTATTTTTTTTTAAGACCGACATGAGACCGACCACAAATCATACATTATTATAGTTAACTTATTTATTAAAGAGATGGCGTTAGGGTTCACATTGTACACATTAAAAATATTTATTTTGTTATCAAACAACACTCCCACTTAACAAAATAAACTGCACAAACAATACTTAATTTTGTTTTACTTATTTATACCTAACATTTCCAAAAATTTATAATGCTTAACAGCATTCAAGCCTTTTGTGAATATATCAGCAGGCATGTCTGAGGTTGGTAAATAATCCAATCGGATAATATTATTGTTCAAATGCTCTCTGAAAAAGTGAAAACGAATATCGATATGTTTTGATCTTTTGTGCAAACAATTATTATTTGCCAACCTCATTGCTGATTGATTGTCATTATAAATAGTTATTACATATAACTCATTTGTTATTTCATGTTGCAAATTTCTCAAATAAATTGCTTCTTTGCAACAATCAGAAATGCCCATATATTCTGCCTCGGTGCTTGACAAGGCAACAGTGACTTGCTTCCTAGTTTGCCATGAAATGGCACCGCCAGAAAGAGAAAAGAAGAAGCCTGTATATGAGCGCCTGTCTAATACATTGCTTGCCCAATCAGCATCAACATAAGACACTATTTCTGAATTACCATTTGCAGTATATTTAAGACAAAAATGTTTTGTTGTTTTTAAATATTTTAATACCCTTTTGGCATATGCCCAGTGTACTTCATTGTAATTGTTATTGAACTGACTGAGATAATTGACTGAAAAAACAATATCAGGCCTTGTGAGCACAGCCAAGTACATCATACATCCTATTAATTGTTGATAGGGTAATTGAGATTGAAAATTACAATTTTCTCCTTTTTCTAAATTCAATTTCGGTTCAATAGGTGTGTATGTATGTTTACAATTTTTTATGTTAAACCTTTCTGACAACTTTTCAATATATTGTTCCTGGTCTAGTGTTACAACACCATTTTGCTTATCTACTCGCACACGCATGCCTAAACATTGCTTTACACTTCCCAAATCCTTTATTTTAAAGATAGATGACAATTTTTGTTTAATTGACTCTGTTTCAGCTGAACTGTTCGAAAAAACAAGGAAATCATCGACATACAAAGCAATGTATATTTTATCACAACCATTTATCTTGGTATACAAACATGGTTCAAGCTGAGATCTCTTAAATCCAATAGTCTCCAAAAAACTATCAACTCTTTGGTACCAGGCTCTGGAAGACTGCTTTAAACCATAAATGGCTTTCTTCAGTTTAAGCACTTTATTACTACTGTTAGTACATTCAAAACCTATTGGCATTTTCATGTAAACAGTTTCTTTCAGAAAACCATTTAAGAAAGCAGTTTTCACGTCTAGATGTGTCACATCCAGTTTCATCTGAGCCGCCAAAGCAAAAAGTAATCTTAAAGATGAGTGTCTCAGCACAGGGGAAAAAGTTTCATCAAAGTCTATACCTGGTCTTTGGACAAATCCTTTGGCCACCAACCTTGCACGATATCTCACATTATTGTCACTGTCTATTTTCCGCTTGAACACCCACTTGCATGGTACAACCGTACTGTTCACTGGTAAGTCCACAACTTCCCATGCTTCATTTTCTTCAAATGAATTAAGTTCATCACGCATAGCCTGCGTCCACTGAGCACTGTCTGGTCCATTTAGAGCTTCTTGAAGTGTTATTTCACAACAGTCATTTTCACTCACACTAGCAAGATCGACCTGCTCTTCACTACCCGCACTCACACTAGCAAAGCCAAACCGATCTGGCTTTTTACGCAAACGACGCTCCCTAGACGCGACACTTTCAACGACAGCTGGTTCACCTGGTGTCACATCTTGTTGCTCTGGAACTGCAGCAGGAACCTCAGGTTCCTGAACATCATGAAACTCTGCGTCGGAGGTAGAGCTGTTCAAGTCCTGGCCAACAGCATCCTCATCTGCCCTGGGACTGGAACTGGATTCCACTTTGATGTCATCCTCAGTTGCCCTGGAGCTGGAGCTGGATTCAGGTTTGATGTCATCCTCAGCAACCCTGGAGCTGGAACTGGATTCTGCATCTACTGTTTCTGGCACCTCTGTCTTAGTCACAAACTCAAGGCTTGATTCAGATACTGGGACATCGGTTGAACAATTCCCCTCCTCAATCACAACAATATCTCGAGAAGTAGTTATTGTGTTATTGTTGGGATTGTAAACTCTGTACCCTTTCACATTGTCTGGGTAGCCAACCAAGATGCATTGAGTTGCTTTCTTATCCCACTTGAGCCTTTTTTCTTTCGGTATGTGTACCATAGCCTTACTGCCGAAGATACGCAGGTGACTGACTTCTGGTTTACTTCCTGTCCACAATTCAAAGGGTGTTTTGTTGTTCAGCCCTGCAGATACTGATCTGTTCCTCAGATATACTGCTGTATTCACAGCTTCTGCCCAAAAACGTTTATTTAGGCCAGCATCAAACAACAAACATTTGGCTTTTTCTACCACAGTTCGGTTAAGCCTTTCACACAACCCATTCTGTTGTGGGGTGTAAGGGTTAGTTTTTTGGTGCAATATTCCTGCATCTTCCAAAAAATTATCAAACTGCTTATTGCAAAACTCTAACCCATTGTCAGTTCTTAAAACCTTGATCTGTTTTCCTGTCTGGTTCTCTGCATAGTTTTTAAATGCTTTGAATTTATTTAGGGCTTGATCTTTTGTCTTCAGGAAATAAACAAAGGCCATCTTACTTCTGTCATCCACAAATAGTAAGAAATATCTCGATCCCGCAATTGATTTGGTTTCCATTGGTCCGCAAATGTCTGCATGGACAGTGTGGAGCAATTCTTCGCTTCTGTTACCAATATGTGAGAATGGTAACCGCGCCTGCTTCCCTTCGCAGCACACTATACAGTTTGTCTGACTAACCGGTGAGCTATCAGTGTAAGACATACCAATAACTGCACCATCTCTCATTCTTTCCAAATCACTGTTGTTTAGGTGTGCAAATCTGCGATGCCACACTCGTTTCGAAACTGGAGCAAACAGACAATCAACTTGTCTTATATTTAATTTGTAAACTCCATCTATGCAATCTGCAGTGGCAATTAGTTCTCCGTTTCCGTTTTTAATCAAACATTGATCTTTAGTGAATCTTACATCATTTCCTCTCTGGATAAGCTGGCTGACCGAGAGTAAATTTGTCGCAAGACTGGGCACGTACAACACATCTGTAACGTGTATATCGTATTCTTTATCATCCACTATTGTTGTTATTTCAGTATCGCCACAACAATCCACAGTGATCATTGATTTGTCCGCAATAACAATCTCGTCAACAAGTGATTGGTTTGACACATTCTTCAACCATTGTTTTCTCGTAGTCATGTGCATGCTGGCACCTGAATCGATATACCAGTCTGTGGTCTTGAACGTTCTGCTCAGAAATATAGCACTAAATGCATTCGATTGCATTTTCTTTTCTGTATATTTGCACTGATTCTTGTAATGCCCGGTCTTTTTACACTTGTAGCATTTTACATGCGATTTTGACGTTTCGGTCGAACTGACGTTAGCTCCGTTCCGGTTCTTTCCGTTCATTCGATCTCGAGCTTGCTTTTGGGGTTGCCATTTTTTTGAGACAAACGCAGCACTTTGGCTATTTCCGGTGCTAACTTCACTCGCATCCTCTATGTCTATGAGCTTCGATTTAATGGCGTCGGCCGTTATTTCCATGCCCGAATGCTCGATCGCCATGATCATCGGCGAGAATTTCTCAGGCAGTCCAGCCAAAAGCAGAGATCCGATCCATTCTTCTCCAATCTTGAAACCGGTGTTGTTCAATCGCTGGCTTGTTTCCACTATTGCGGTCACGTACTGCGCCATGGACTCGCAATTATCACGACGGATAGAAATTAGGTTTCGCAGCAATCCGATTCTTCGTGTAAAGCCAGTGTCATCAAACATTTTTTGCAGCTTTGTCCACAGGTCCAAGGCGGTTTTTTCATTCTTAACGTGCACAAATAGTCCTGGCTCTATTGTAAGAATGATTTTCGCACGCGCTTTGGCATCCATTGTTTCGCCATCTTTCTTGATGCACTTTTCCATGCCTTCTAGAATGAGGTAATTTTCGACCGCGAACGCCCATTCTTCATAGTTTTCTCTTCCTTTTAGCTTCGTAATGCTTGTTATCACGTTTCCAGCCATTATTCACAATTTCACCAATTTTTTAACGGAAAAAAAACGCGTGAGGCACATAACCTCTTAAATGAAACGACGATTGCAGGGAACGAACTGAACTTTTATTTTTTTTTAAGACCGACATGAGACCGACCACAAATCATACATTATTATAGTTAACTTATTTATTAAAGAGATGGCGTTAGGGTTCACATTGTACACATTAAAAATATTTATTTTGTTATCAAACAACAAAGGCTTTTTAGTGCGGCTTTATTGAATAATGAAGGTAAGTAAAATACAGCTTTCGGAGATGTAAAAAGATTGATTTGACAAAATTAGAAAAGATATAAATAGTCAATAGACGTTTTCTTTGGTTTTCCTGTTTCGTTCAATAAATACATCAAAGTGACGGAAAACTCGTGTACACTTTCGATCGCAACATGCGTTTAAATAAATTACCAGTTTTGCCCCGCGGCTTATGTAATAATTACTTGTGGTATAATTGAGCGGAATGCAACGATTCGTGTTTTTTTACGTACGTTATGTGAATGACAAATTGTGTGTTAGCCTTATTGAGCGATTGGGTTCCATACATGTGAGCAGACAACTGAAAAGACAAAATATGGGTTTGCGAGTGTTTTGCTTTTGTGAGCTTAGCTTGTTTGGATTGGAACGGATTCCAACTCTTTAGGAGCAGCTGTTAGGCATGATGCTTTTTCAAAGTGTAGCGTAGTTCACCAGTTCACCGTCCAGGTTCATATTTGTATCTAGAAATGCCTAGAACTTTGAAAATCGATCAAACTTTTGACAGTGGAACTATTTGACATCAAACAATTTGGTCATATTATTTGACATCAACAACTTAACCTTATGCCACAGCTTATGCCTTGTTTTCACGATTAGAAAAAGATCTACTATCTACTGCCCTTATCATTGATTTTCCAAATAATCATCATAAGATGATAGCGTTTGATGATGGTAGGTTATTTCTGATCAAGCAAGAGTTTGGCAGGAAATTGATAGTTTATCTAAGGCTCATTTTCTTGCCCATTTGATCTTCCAAGAAAATTGCTATAAGTAAACATCTTTTATATTAACCATCACGTAAAAAACTTAAACACTACAAGAACATACATTCCTACACAGAATAGAGAAGCGATTAAAGTACGTCATGTAGGTACTAAACAGTAATTAAGAAATAGTTAAGTAACAACCGTGAGATTAAGTTGTAACGGAGCGCATTCCCTGGGAACATAAAGGAACATTAGGACAAAACCTATTAGTCGCTATTTAGTTTATTAAGCTGAAAAGGAACGTTAAGACTAAACCTATTAGTCGCTATTCAGTTAGGTAAGCTGAAAAGGAACGTTAGAGCTGAGGGCATCGCCGTATCGACCCGCCCGACCTATCCCAAAACTGTGTAGACAAACGGTAAAATAGGGCTGCCACAAAAAAACCTTTAAGAAAACATAGTAATTTGAATTAAAATATAGTGAAGGACCTTTTAATCAGCACCGAAAATTTAATAGGTGCCACTTGTGGATGGATAGGATAGGCATAAAGCATTTTGATGTGAAAAGTTAAACATAATGTTATGGTTCTGTTTCATAATTTTACATTAGGTATGCCCCAAATAAACTCCAAATAAACTATTGTTCAAATGTAAGGTTTTCAAACCCGGGGGACAAGTGAAATCATTGCTTTTATATGTGATTCCAATTCCAATGCTACAATGCTAATTTGGGAGAAGCGATTTTAACAGAGATGATGGCGGTAATTTTGCGATTGTCATTAAAAAACCAGATTTTTATGGGACGAAGACCTTTTAAAAAGAAATTTCAGGTTAGTCAGCGCATTAACTTGTCATAGTGGTAAATTATAGGCTAATTTGGAAGAAAAGTTGCGAGAACTCGGCAAGTTATCAAAAATACAGTTACATTGACCTCTGAAAAATCTGTGCATTAAATTAACAAGTTTGGGCGAAGAGACGAGTCTGTAATCAAGTGCGATTTATTACAAAATGGCTGTCAGGCTGTCACTCAAAAATATAAAGCTTTTCGGTTTCAATCAGAATCCGTCGCGCCCTTTAATTAAGGTCCAAATTACTTGCGTGCCACACGATTCCGCAGACGTCTGTGTCTGCATGATGATGATATCATTCAAAAAAAAAAAAACCTTTGCCCTCTGAACGACTTTTTCGTCGAATCCAATAAGTACAATCGCGAGATGTCACTGACTGGTCATTATTGGTTTAATGACTTTATCGCATTATTAACCTTAAAATACTGACATTTAAAACTGGTGCCTGAAATCGCGCGCGTAAAACTTCGGTGACAGCTCTAACCTCTTTATTATATTGGCGGGAACAATATTTTAAATTTCGAACTCGACGTTTATAATCTCATCGACCATAAAACACGTTGTAAAGAGTTTTTATCAGCCAAAATAAATTATTTTTACAGTTCTTCGCGTCGAGCTTTGGTAAGTTTAATGGTGGTTCCTGTGAACGATTCATTATTGTCCGCTTTATCATTATTTAATTTCGGGCAAGTCGTAAAAACTTTACACCTTCAATGGTTTTATACACATTTTATTCTCTTAAAAAATAAGTATATTATAAAACGTTTTACAAAACCTTGTTAATGTCAAGTTGTCAGCCATGTTATACAAAACGGCGCCACTGTTATCTAACTTTTATCATACTTGGCAAAGGAGAACAAGCATACAGCCAAGTTTACGAGCAACCCTGGTGCTATCTTTCCGCACCCTTGACAATAAAAATCACCCTCCCTGTTCATAAGACTTGTGTTGGCGCGTTATCAACTCATAGTGATAGACGAGTTACACTGCACTACACATACAGATATGTTCTGGATTTGGTAAATTGATAAGGTCTGGTTTTCTGAATAAAATATCTTATTTCTGTGTAGTACGGTTCATATTAGTTGAACGTCCATAATAAAGTCAGTATAATATTTGTTTAGCAAATGCAAATTAATTTACCGGAGTTCTCAATACGTTCCGAATGTCAATGCAACACTGCACTTATTGCAGAAATCTGAATACTCTGGCGTATTGCCAGGTTAGCCGAATCTTGTGAGACCTCGACCGCCAAGTTTACATAGACCACTAAAGCCCAACCCTTTGCCTAAATTTTGAGCGGGAGTGGGGAAACCGGTGAGGTCTGTTTACGGTGGTCGTTTTGAATACGCAATACGTATTATGACAAAAGGCTGCCCTGTCTAGACGTTGTCTGCTATTTGACGCATGCGTATTTAGTTGTGTTTCACGCAAAATGGAAAAATTTTATCATTTCAGGGAAACAGTGAGAATAGTGTTATGCATGATTGTATAATAGTAATAAACACGAAACACACAAATTGCATGTCTGCATTTACTCGTAATAAGTTTGACGTCAGAACTAGCATGCGAATCAGCCAGTGCCTAACGCGAATAAAAAAGAAAAAGAAAGATGGCGTCTAAACGTTCCGTTTTACTGCAATAAGATCCCAGTGTACACTCAGTCATGCATACAGGCAAGATTACACACTCAGTCGGATGTGTAAACTTGATAAAGTAGATAATCTGTACTGTCTGACCTCGGTAGGTACATATAGGTACCTATATGTGTATTCCTTTACAATAATGGTAAAGTTTTATAGCTCTCTGTAGAGTTTCAGGTACTTAATTCTAGGAAGGAATGTGACCGCTCATGCTTATCATAGGAAAATTCATCTCAAGTTTATTGCGAGTAAAGAAACTGTAAAATCAAATGAAACGGCCGTACAGTTCGGTCATGAGATATTTACAGCCATCGTTTTACATATAGATAGTGCTCGGATTCCTAAGGTAAGTGCATATAAATATACTACAGTTAGATTTCATGAATAGACATTGTGATAGGGATTGGATGCTGAATAATGGAAGCACATAGTAACTAAAGCCATTTTAATGCTATCAGATTTCTACATTGGCATAGTAATGTAAATGTTATAACGGTAAGTATAGATAAAAAGGCAAAGTGTGCCATTATAAGTAATTACTTTCTTAAGGGGATTCCTGCCAGCAAATGATTGTTTTAAGAGCTTATTTCTCCTAAAAGAATCAATAGAAAATTCCAAAAAAATATACATCTAATAAATTAGTTCATGGCCTGCAAGTGCAACATTTAAAAATATTCTAGTTCATAAATAAGTACTTAGGTGTGCCAAAAAAATCTGGAAGTAAAGCTGTTTTTATCGGTAAATTTGATATTCCTTCTAAACTATTAGCAGATTTCACGGTTCCTTCGGGAAATTATCCGTATTATGATTATCTAAAATTGGGACGTTGCATTTTTTAATCCGAGGCTTAGTTTTTATGGAATTAGCTTTTTTGTGCGTTTTGCGCACATTTTTGACTCGGCCACGGACGTAACCGCCACGCCGTAGCGCGCGCTGATTTGAACTATATTCTAAGGCATTACGGGCGATGGTTGCATATCTTGAAATAAACCTGCTCAACAGCCGTGGAGTTGCGCCTTAATACGAAGAGTGTTTGTCTTGAGCTTTATAGGTAGGCAAGTTCTTCATTTTACAATCGCACAAACAAAGGCCGAGCATTTTCTTAGTACTCGCCGCAAGCCATCAAAGCCGGCGTAAACTGTAAAACGGAACGTCATTACAGCGCCCCAACAAAAAGCTTTCGAAACTTAATGAAACAACACAATAGGAAATAAAATGCAAGGAATGGATTAGTTTAAGGCAGTGCGATTGATTTATTGCAAACTCCCCTCTGCGGTCGGCAACCAGGGGTAGGAGCAAAATATTATGTAGAGGTCACCATGGGAATACTTGAGCATTATGATTTGTACTGTGCTACAAAATGAAATCTTACGAAACCTCTGACCTCTGTAGATAATTTTACACAAAATAAAACTGGGTATTTTCACAAATTTCATTTTATTTCGGTCACAAATTGAAGTTTGTATTGTAGAGCTTAGACTTTTTAATCGAAAGGACTAATATCGATGATAGCAAAAGTAAAAGAAGATAAATACAATTTTTAATGGTTTTCCACCCTGCTCTCACTCATTTATTAATAAGTCTCAGAAGCATTCATTTGTCGACTCTATTTTGATTCCTATAAGATTGCTTTTCATTCGTAATAATTGCGTGGGATCCTATTTAGTAGTTTGTATTTGGACTCGAACAACCCTGATGCATTTTATAGTGTTTTTGGTGTGAGAAAGAGGGTGGGTACTTAATGTTATTTATTATGTTTGTTTGCTATTACAAGACTTGTCTATTAATTTTTTTTACTAGCGGCCCGCCCCGGCTTCGAACGGGTAATATTTAATAACATAATAGATAATAATTCATGTATTTTTTATTCTCTCTATTAATTATAGATTTGCAAGAAAAAAAAAGTAGTTTTTGATTTAATTCGTTACAAACATACATACACACAAAGTACAAATTTTTCCTCTTTATAATATTTGTGTAGATAAGTTTTAATCAATTTTCATAGTTTGGAAGTTGGTTTAGATGAAAAATTAATTCAATTGTTTTATTTCTACCCTATCATAATAAAAAAAAAAAAACGGCAATAACACTACCCTTAACAGTTAATTCTTTAGAAGTCGTAAATTCTAGTAAGTATTTAATTGACATTGCTAATCTGAAGTCTAGAATAGGTTGCTATTAAAAGTTATAGGTAGCTTTATACCAAAACTTCGGCATTCAAAATAGATATGCATATCTAACAATAGACAAACAATACAAATATCACAATAAAAACTAAAATTAATTGCCGCATACAATTATTATTATATTCGTCACAATGCATAAGGGTTCTCATCTCGGAACAGTACTTTTCAATGTTTATACATTTGACTTTCCATTGTTCATCTTGAACGTCGAGTGAGTTTGACTTCAGACAGAAGTGTACTTCGTAATTTGCAAGTCTAAAATTGAAGCGTTTTGCACAATTAATCGATTTTCTGCGAGTGCCCCTGGGTAGCACTCTTGGTCCGCCATTGTTTAAGATTTATGTTCTTGACGTTTCATTGTCTCCAGCAGACATGTCATGTCTTCATGCTTTATTAAGTTCGACTGAAAGTTTAATATTTCATGATTACATGCTTAAAAATGGTATTAGGTACTTACATGCAAAAGTATACCATAAAAAGTGAAAATTCTGAATAATTCTTTATTTGTAAGAGTATCTCTACAAGCTTACTATTTTTTTCATCTTACACTAAATTCCACACTTCCGCGTAAACAAAACACTTCCGACCTTATTAATGTAAGTACTTGCAAAACAAATAAGTACTCATAGTGTTGAATCTTGTGTTGGTATATTTATTCGCAGGTCAAAGCCCTGAGCCCTGTGTTGCCAGATGAACGCTATTTGCGTCCTTATCTAAACAGTTCACTCTAAATGGTACTAATCTGCTATACCTGCTACGGTTTGCCACTCACGCGTTTGTTTTGAAGTAACGATGAGTGCGAGTTTAGTAAGTGTGCCAGTCAGAAAGCTTGAAGGTGTATGATGAGATTAGCATTCGATGAGTTAAATTGTTTTAGGTTGCTGCTGAAATATAGGTACCTACTGTTTTCTATTAGATCAGTTTTTGACCATATCGATGAATAGGCGGTTTTGTTCTTTTGTCCATCCATAACCATAAGTTACCCATTAAACCCTTGGTAGATGTCCTTCTCCAGAAATGGGCTAACTTCAGGATTGTCATGTCATGGGAATCAACAAAATGATCGTAGCCACAGTGGCAAGGCAAGAACGACAAGGTTTGGTGATCCTTCTAAACTAAAGTTTGTGGTTTGGAGAACTTTGTCCATATTTGGCCCATACTCCCAAGACAAATCGATTCAAAATCTGCCGACAATCGGTAGCAAATCGATTCCCGGGCGCGGCGTATGGCGGGTAGATGGATCGATGTCATTGAACTTGAAACTGGCATCACCATAATTGGGGGCGCGCCCTGCCGCCCTCTGCCGCACACGCGAGCCGGAGCGAATTTAGAAACGGCTATTTCCTGGAATTATATCCTGCCTGCACAGTACCGTTTTTTTTGTGACAAATCCATATGCACCGCCTGATGGTAATGAATGAGGCTGATAGTATTACCTACCATGCCACTTGCGATTGCGACGCATTAAAAGTAATGGAACAACAAAGCGTTTTTACCATGAGGTTAAAGGTGAACTGTCTGGTCTATCAGTAATTTGTTTTTGCAGCAGATATAAGCACAGCCCTTTTGCTTCTCCGGGAGGGTTTTTACAAAACCCTATATCACCTACAAAAGAAAGTTATTGTGCAGGTTAAGTCAGCTGACTTGCTCTACTTAGATAGAATTCTATTGTAAGAGTCTGTTTTAAACGCCGCAGGTTTCGGAATTAATGACAGCGGAACCAAACTGTATTTTGATGATGTACTTATACCCGCTAGTGAATCGGTTTCATTTCCCCAGATCGATACAATTTAATTAAATTCGATTGTAATTAATCGAGTGAGGGATCAGCGGCTGTCATTCAATTAACTTCAACTACCTACACACTTTATTATTTCGTTAAGTTTATCTCGCTTATTTATTGAGTGTCAGACCTATCAAAGTGTAGAAAAAGTGCGTGAAATGACTGGAGTTGAAAGAAATGTAGTTCTTTCATTGTTATGGCCTTCTGTCTATAATACCTACACTACACCAACTGTCCAGATATCAAAATTATTCGACAACCTGTGTGATGTTGCCTACTGGCGCGTTTCGCAACTGAATCTATTCGTCTTCTAACTATGTTGTTTGAACTTGTGGTTCAGTTAAAACACAAAACTTTGATTTCGTAAGATTGAACTTAGCTAATTTATGATAAAAACTAAATTAAACAGTATTTACAATAACTTAAAAAATAATAATAATTGTTATTATGAACTATTATAGTTAACACAGCATTTAATAAAATATCAATTAATCCTTCTGCCTACACGTGTGCAACAGATAAGCATTTATAGTAAGATCAAAACAAACAGACAGTCACCGGGCAAGGAACGTGACTTTACGACTAGATGTTCCTAAACGGAAGACACTGACACACGCACTGAATCATAGAAGTTACATTTCACTATTTTACTAAGCTCTACCGGAAATTGAAATCATTCGACAAATTTTGTCGGTGAGTTCTGGCCACGAAACTGAACAACTTTTCCTAAGGAACATAGGCCATTAGACGAAAAAAAACTTTTTACCATTTCCTGAAATATTTTCCTGGTGAAAGTTGTTCAGTTTCGCTGACCAAGCAACCCCTATAAGTTTGCAGTACGCTGATGGTTATAGTTATAGTAGCATTATAATTATTTTGTAATGTATAAGATAAATCACCTTATACAGCCCGGATGGTGTAGTGGATAGGGCCGCGGTCTTCTGTGCAGGAGGTCGTGGTTCGAATCCCACCACGTACCAATGTGTTTTTCGGGTTTCGAATTTCATATGTACGTTTATTCGGCGCTTTTACGGTGAAGGAAAACATCGTGAGGAAACCTGCACACACCTACGAAGAAATTCAAAGGTTGTGTGTAACCTAATCTAGGATTGGGTCTGGTTTCCCTTCTGGGTTGCGGAGGTCAGATGGCAGTCGCTCTGTGTAAAAACCAGTGCCCTCGTTCAATCCCCTAGATTAGGTAGCCGATCCCGTGAAATACGGGAAAAAGGCTAGGAAGATGGATGGTATAAGATAAATCACGTTCTCACACCAGTTTTCTACAATCTTCAGAAGTGGCACTGCTCGAAGTCACAGTCACTTAAGAGTTATTTGATTTGCACCGGCGCTTCCCACCTACTTATTCATTAGGTATGGTAAACACTGCAGTCATATACAGACATAGCAATTATACTTAGCATAGCAATATAATGTCGTGTAGGAAAAGCCTATGTAGGTAGGTATGTCGTCACGCGGTGTCATAAATGAAAGTATAGGAGATCCAAAACCTGGAACAGGCCGTGGAGTTCTCTGTTAACACATACCATAAAATCCTGAGCTGGTGCATTTTCCAAGTGTATCGATGAAGACAATTCCAATAGGCATCAGAAAATTATACCATGCTATATCTTGCAGTTGCGACTCTACCTATTTCTGTGCTATTGCTACATTAAGTATAGGTACCTATTTTGGTGAATTCAGTAGGTACCTTCTATTTACTCATTCATTCACATTCAAATTGCCTATACTATGAGGGAGGAAGATAATTATCTCGTTTTCTACAGACTGAACATAACATAACTATAAAAAGACAGTATTCTATTGCTATTGCAAAATGTACAAAAATAGTGTTTCCCAGCATTCCTTCCTTTTGCTTTCATCGCACGGCGCGGTGTTGCCAGGAAATACTGGATCGTGGAATAACAAATACGCTGTTTCATACATTATGGAAGCATAAACGGAGACTTGTGAGAAATTGTGAAATACATGCACTTAGAGTATGTGCGAAAAGAGAACAGGCATAGAATTGGAGGGCGCAGTGCGCACATTTGTATTAATTAACCCACGGCTGGTTGCGTGGGGTTTATGCCTAGGTCTTTGCCCTAAAACCTCCAAAATTTAACGTAGAAGTTTACTGTTAAAGACCTGGGCATAATCCTCACACGACCAAGCGACAGTTAATTAAATACAAATGCGCGCCCTCAAATTCCATGCCTGTTCTCTTTTCGCACATACTCTATCTGGTTTTTTTTAGCGGAGCGCCATCTTTAAACATGTCCTGAGCTTTGAGAACTTGGATAGAGAGCGAAGACGGAGCCAAAAGAAATGGCATTTACAAATATTATGCGCAAGGGCGAACTTATTACTGTAAAACATCTCTTCCAGCCAAGCCACCTGAAGAAGAAGATAAGTGTGAGGAGGAGACATTTGGCGATCGTTAAGTACTACGAGATGCGTTCTCAGCACGCGCATAGACTATGTAATAATAATAATAAGGAAATGGCGCCTATAGATAATCTATGTTGCTCGCGAACAAATGCTCGCGGTGAAGACGCTTATGATATTTAAAAAAAATGTAGAGTTCAAAATAAATTCGAATCGATTGCATAAGCTATTATACTTACCATAAAAGTAGCGGTAAATATAAGTAACTTTGTTAGGTTATCAATATGAAAAAACCTAAACAAAACAATCTAAGTGAGTAATGGGAGAACAATGACGCCCACACATTATTTTAATTTCTGTAGGTAGGCAGGTATAGAATACACGTCCTGTACTATGTCGATAAAATAATGTTTTTGTAATGAAGAATAAATAAAAATCATAAATGTGTCTGAAACAGAACGAAAAATCGTCCCACTGCTTAAGTACTAACTAATATTTAAAACATTAAAACACTGCATCTCTAAGTGACAGTTCGTTCATAATCACAGTGAAAATGCACAGATGCATCAACGCATAGTGAAGCAGCAGAGTGACTTGCTAAGTAAGCGCATGCTAGTCTAAACCGGCATCACAGGAATAATGAAGCAGATTCTTATTTTGAACGAGATCATTACCACGGTTATACAGGGTGTAAAAAAAAGTACTGCGTTCCTTAAAACCACATGTTCTAATGATGATACCAAACAACTTTCCCAAAGCACAAAAATTTTAGCTCCCCTCAGCCTCTATTGACTTTCTATTTAAAAAAAAATAAAGTGTCAGTTCACTGTTGTGAAAACTTTAGAAAACAAATGCATCAAAGCAGCATAGCATAGTAACTTGCACCGCGCATGCGTATTCGCGTAGGCTGCTAGCGACACCGGTCCACCCACGCGTTCCTTTGCACACAGACGGCAACGCACGAAGCTTAGAAAAGTGGAATGTTGAATGGAACTGCGTTTTCTGGAACGTGATTTAGAGGTTTTAATGTGGGTTAGTAAAAAGAAAATTGATATTCAGATAAGACGGTATCTATAAATCTGTACAGATGTAGACAGGAGATCAGAAAGTTGCGGTTTTATTAAGTGGTTGGTTTGGTTAATTTGTAAAATACTCTAGAAATTAAAGAGGAGTCTTTAATCTAACTTTAAAAAAATCTAATCTAAAGTACATTAAGCTTGACTTGGGCTTTCTTCAGTTCCTATTTTATCAATGTAGACAACATAAATATGTACAAATAAAGCATCAAGTTTGCGATAATTGCGATTGACTCTATATTTACCACCTGCTCCACAGATAAACAGCGACTTCTCAAAACAGTGACCTGCTCGCTCATACTGAAAAAAAAAAAAAAAACAGGAGTACTTATTTATTTACAGTTATTTCTGGAGTATCCTTCGCTCGATCATATTTCAAGATTATTTAATATTAAATATAGCTTACATATTTTTAAGGTCTCTATCACTTAAATCTCGTGCATTTAATGCAAAATAATATCGATAATGTTGTTTTCATGTAAATGCTCGCATGCACCTATTTTACTTGCAACTTTGTATGCAATACTTGACAAGGTAACATGAACCTTAAAATGAAGTGAATAGGGTTGAAATAAGACTATTCAAGAAAAATATAGAGATGTGATAGATTAAGGATATGAATACTCGTTATTTTGTCAGGTATCGATGGTGTGCTTTGTGCTAAATAATAGTATAAAGTTACTATTTCATAGAGATACTAACAAATAGTAAGATATGTATTTATTATAATTTTTTGTTTACGATAACTTAGCTTTTGATTCTAACGTTCTGTCGTTTTTCTAAAAGAACCATAATGATTCTTGGTGGGCAGTTGATTGGATGATTTTTTTGTAATTAATATCATATCTATCTATATAGTTTGGTTTGTTAATAACTAGATTGTCCTATAGAAAAGATGATCCTAGTCTTTTCAAAGTCTTTCTGTTGTCGCAAGTTAGACTCGACATAAATGTTTTCCTAGTAAAAGCTCAAGCAAACACACTTATCTCTGATCTCATACGGCTCATAGGTCATACTATTAGCTTAACAAAAGCATAATCTCCGTTCAATGCTACAAAGAGACCATATTAGCTGTATTGCAACCATCAATTCACTTTAATTCTTATTGTTAAAGCTTTTCGACTTTCTCCGGTGACGCAATCCTTCGCGCCATTTTGGACGAATCCATATTCGATTTTGGAAGTTTCGTTTCGAAATGCAGGTGACAGATTCGATATTCAAGTTCAATGACAGCTTGCGTAAGGAAAATGTTTGACGTTAGTTGACGTAACTCACGTGACATGTCGTGAGATCGTTACGTCAAAGATCTTGGATAAAATAACTGAGGGAATCTTCTTTTCGTGCGGGTTTCGAGTCGATCGACCCAATGAACCTTGGTATCAGTTTTTTAAACCGCCTAATAGCACGGCTAATTGGCCTCTGACGGTTTATGTTACGGCCACTATCAAAGACAGCGACCGGAACTGACATCATCTCCATCTCCCTCCTATTTCAAAGGATTCCTTCACAGTCCACTAGGTACTAGACATGGACCTATGGAGTGTAGGCAATTAAGCTGTTCCACATCCTATTAATATACTCCAGTGTATGTCCTACAGGACAGCCGCTGTCGCTACAGCCTCGGAAAGGTATGATGATGCTATCTTGACGGGATCATGAACATCTTCCAAGTTCTGGCTTCTCCCAGGGCATTTCAGTTCATTAAATTCAGTTTTTGTCTCTCTTTCCACTACCTCTTCTAAAAGAACTACTTAATACCGTAGAAGTGCTTCTCCCATCACCTTTTTTGTCGTGCTTCGCTCACATTGAACTTGAGTGAAAGTATTTAACTAAACATCACCATCATCTCCTTATTTGACAGTAGTGAAGTGATGAAACTCACTCCCGTTACGGTGGTCGGAGAGCTGCGACAGTGGCGCCATCAGTTTTAAATTAATTGTGCCTGAAATACAAACATTTTCATAAATATTTTACGTTTGGCAACAATCGCAACTAATTCTCCATTTTATAATACATAATATAAGCATAAAAGCTATGTATTTCAAATGTGCTAAAAGTGGCCACATTGGAGAACTTTTAGCACATTTTAACCTGAGAAACAGTCACTCCCTATAAATAACCAAATTGAAAATTTTACATCCAATAGTTGAACTACGTCCCCATTCATTTGGTTTAAATTAAACCAAAGGTTTAGCCTGTCAACTGGTTTCGATTCGGTTGCTGTCTTTGTTCCACAGACAGTTTGAACTTTTTGCCATCCAGACATAAGTCCAGGCTCGTTTTTACACAGCGCTATTATATTATCGCGAGTTCGAGATGTATGGTTTTTTTATGAAGTTGAGTTTTTGTTGCAATAACGAGTTACACTTTGATAGTAGCTTCTTGGTAGTCAAGACCTAAAAAAACGGTTAGGTTTTGTTTCAGTTTTAGGTAAAAATAGTTGCTGCTATCATGGCATCACGGAATGACAAGAAATTTTAACGAAATAATAGAGTTTCATCGGTTATTTTGGTTATTAACATAACCGGTGAAACTCTATTATTTCGTAACCGACCCTACAACAAAAAAGAGTGTGTGTGCCGAGCACTCGGTCAGAGCTTCTTTGACATTTCTGACATCGTAACGGGACAAACGGGACAATCCGAAATCGTCACCGTCTGCCCGTGACGCGACCTTGAAATTTTACTCTCCACGCGCCTAAAGAAGTTTCACTTCAAAAATAAAAACATCGAAATCAACTCAAATCTGCCAAAAATGTCAACACGTTCATCGGGAAACGGCTGGTGTAAGGTGAAAGTCAGATTGACAGATGTTAATAGCGCTGCTCTGATACGGACGTTACGGACATATTGGACATACATGCTGGTAACGTAATGATGACCATGTGAGAAACGGACGGATAACTTGTAAGTTTTTTACGTTTGCAACATTATTTCGATTGAAGAGATTGCTTACGAATTTAAGAATTTTAATAATATTATACATAGTTTTGACAATATAATAAGTACATAGTCATATTATGTGAGCAAATTTTCCTTCCGTCGCCTTGAGATTCCCTCTAAGAAATACGATACAAATGGCACATCTGACATACCTGTGGCTGTTGCCAATGATGCTATAGCTATACCGTGACTCCACTTGCAGTCAGTGTTAAATTATCAATGTAAGTAATGTACGACTACTGTTAACCTATTGGCATGGTATCATGGTATTCAACATATTTTATTAACTTTAGCAAAAGCAAATCAAATCAAATCAAATAATACTTTATTGTACACAGGAAAACACAAATTAAACATACATAACATGACATAAGTGTACAGAAGGCGGCCTTATTGCTTAGGTAGCAATTTCTTCCAGGCAACCTTGGGTCCAAGGATAGAAAACTAATGTAAAGCATGCAGAAATCAGTAAAATGTTACCTATTATTACAATTACAACCATATAGTAACATCTTCTGTCCAAAGCTGAACCACCATATAGTTATGTGGACTTATAGTAAATGTGTAATAGTGGGTAACATAAAGCCTCTTTGATAAGCGTTGAAACGCGAAGTACCTATAGTTTTAATCACTATAACTAATGCGTGGGATCACCTTTAGCAAACGCATGCTGAATGCATAGAAGGTTGTTATCTATTATTACAACCTTAAGATCTACTGTCCAATGTTGAACTAGCCTATATCAAGTCCTTTAAACCATCATATGCTCATGTGGAGTGATACAATATGTGTACTAGCAATAAAACCTCTTGCAAACTTTGATAAGAGTT
Organism: Scrobipalpa atriplicella; assembly: GCA_029255725.1. Taxonomy (NCBI): domain Eukaryota; kingdom Metazoa; phylum Arthropoda; class Insecta; order Lepidoptera; family Gelechiidae; genus Scrobipalpa; species Scrobipalpa atriplicella. The sequence goes on along the minus strand of JARACY010003547.1, from coordinate 11,314 downwards.
GAAACTAGGCCATGAGGTAGAGTCGGTCAAAAATTTGAACAGGCTAAGCCTGGCTCACTTAGATAAGAATCTAACTTTAGTCAGATAAGGACTCAATAATGTCTAAAGGTAGTTACTTACTTACTACTGGACGCTATTATAACTTTGAATATAAATTAAATCTGTTAGCAAAATGCGTATAAAGTATAGAAAACAGTGAAATATAAATACTATAAAAGTTATTTGAATGAAATGTCATAGATGTGACTGTCATTTTCAATATCGACTTTGTATTTCATATTCTTCGATCTATCACTTGTTTCTTGCGTGCTGGACTGGGAGCTATAGAAAAACATAGAATGCTGCTGCATCTCCTCCCGGGCATGCTATGTAAAAACCAGCTAAGGGATTCGAGGGTTTCAGTATATTGTCATTTAGGCAATGGGTTGACAACCTGAGTTGATACAGAGGCACCGAAATAAAAATGTACTCCCATTTCAAACAAATTGATGGTAAATGGGGTTAGGAATTTGGACAGGACAAAGTCTTTCCGATTGCCCATGCAGTAATGAAGACAAGTGATCCCAAGCATATAAAATAGCTAAACCAAGTTCTCTCGCCTAGCTTCTAATTTTCCATCGCACACTCAAAGACGCCTCCTTCATTTTTCAATGCGATATTATTAATGTTTTCCGTGCACTTCCCGTTGTGACAATTAATTACAATCCTGAACAGTTAAAGGGAGTAGGCGTGCTGGTGCCAGGTCGATTTATTCCAGGTTCCTGGCTAACCCTTAACGGTGTAAGAGAGATCATAGACGATGGGATATAGCAAGTTCTTTCCGGGCCGTCCGGCTAATTTGTCAAACTGTAAGTATTTGTTAGCGAATGGGGAAAATAATTTAAAGAGAAATCTATACTAAAATGCTTTGCTAGCATGAGCTGACTTTGGGCCTGTTGTCTGTCTTAGATTTTTTTAGCATTATTATTTCAGACGAGCAAGAGGTGCCGCCTGAGATTATTTATAATGTATAGATGATGTTATTTATAATGTATATATTTGAAATGTATAGATGATGTTATTATAAAGTCTTTCAAGATGATTCCTAGCTTACTTTGTAACGAATTTGCCTATAAATTTAAAAATAATGTAAAAAACATTAACATAAATTGTAAAAGTAATATATTGGATGAAAACATGTACAAGAGAACACCAAGTAGCACCATGCGCTTAGCTAAAGCATCAAATGATACTGTATTTAAAATTATAAAAACACTTAATGATAAAAAAGCTCCTGGCATAGATAAGATACGTGCCAAAGATTTGAAGGGAATTATGGAACATTTAACCCCTGCAATCACACACCTAATAAATAGATGTATTGATACCTGCTCTTACCCTGATAACTTAAAAATAGGAATAATTAGACCTATATACAAAAAAGGTAGCCATGGGGATGTAGATAACTATAGGCCGATAACCATACTTCCGTGTATTGACAAAATAGTGGAAAGATACTTTGGTGACGAAATAAATAAATATCTAATAAAAAATAATATAATAAATAGTAAACAATTTGGATTCCAAAAAAACAGAAATACAGCACAACTATTGTCTCAATTCACGGATGAAATAAATGGATATCTTGATAAAAAAAAACATGTACTTGCAATATTTGTAGACTTCAGTAAAGCGTTCGATACGCTAAATTATAATATCCTATTTAAAAAGCTACAACAGAACGGGATACAAGGTCCACTGTTGAATTGGTTCAGGAACTATCATACAAATAGGTACACTATGGTAAACATCGCGGGGCTGCTCAGTGACCGAATCCCGACGGAAGAAGGCACGGCCCAAGGTTCGATTCTCGCACCAACAGAGTACCTACTCTACGTAAACGATATGCCGAATATATTCAACGGTGGATCAGTGTATCAATTTGCCGATGACACGTGTATTCTTGTGGCACATGAAAATGTAGCTATAGCTCAAACAATCATGCAGCGAAACTATAATGTGCTGTGCGCGTGGGCTCACGACGTCGGCCTTGTAATTAATGCACATAAAACTAAACTTATGCATATTCACTCTCCGTACCTAAACAGTGAAACGAGTCCGACGATCCTGGCACACAAGCACAGCTGCATGCACCTAGCTCCTTTAGACCGTTCGTGCAACTGCCCGAAACTAGACTTAGTCGATCACCATACCTACCTGGGAGTAGTCATTGATAGCAAATTCAACTGGCGCAATCATATAGACTATATATGTGGAAAGTTAAGGGCTATACTTTCTAAACTATCGATACTAAAACATAAAGTTCCCTATAAAACACTCAGAATGATATATATGTCACTGGCAAATTCCGTTATCAGCTATTGTATAAGTAGTTATGGACGTACATACAAAACATATTTGAAAGATATATATAATTTACAGGTAAGATTACTTAAAGCTATATTACCAATAAAAGTAAAAGAATCACTGAAAGAAAATGAAATGGGAATCTTTAAGTTTTGTAAAGTCCCATCAGTCTTTGATATTGTAAAGTTTGCCATCATTAATGAAAACTACGATAAGATACAAAACTTGTCTAGGTACACTCGACCAGGAAACCTCCGTCAAGTATTGTACTTACCTACTTACTCAACCCCTAAATATAATAACTATTATGGACAAAGGAAATACGAATACCTACTAACGGAATTCCTGAACGAGCTGCCTACGGACGTATTAAACAAAATATTAGAAAACCCCAAGTCTAATGCACATAAAAGGGTACTTAAAAATCATTATTATAGTAAATCTGATCATGTTACAGATCTTAATTAGTTTTAGCTTTAGTATTGTTTTTAGCATGTCTACTCGAGCGACGCTCTGCTGAGCATAAACTTACTTTAAGTTTTTTTAGCAGAGTATATAGAAAAAAAAATGTATAACCGAATTGTCCATGAATAAATAAAAAAAAAAAAAAAAAAAAAAAAATTTGACAGATAATTGCTGTTGGCACCAAGTATCACGATGCGCTTCATAAACCAAATACAGAAATGGATGGTAATTATATTGGATGCAAAATATCTTATTCCCAGGGGAAAATCAGTAATAGGTAACTTATTCAGCAATCAAACCGCAACTCGGGAAAAAATTAATTAATAAATCCCTATATTACTTATGACGTTTCAGTATAATAAAATACAAGAGTTTCACCGAATTGATTAGTTTTTCGCGGACCAAATCCGTTCGTCTGTCTACCCAGGTTTATTAGGCAGTGACATTAAATTCGTTCCGTTACTGCACAGATTAATCTCATAAGTATGGGAGTTGTTCGCGATCTGCGCCTGACACCAATACCATGACCGGTTTGGGAATTGTTTTTGTGAGTATTTAAATGAGACGTGCGAAGAAAATAATTGTAGGCTGAATTGGGAACTTAGAACTTATAAGAAGAAATTAGAATTTGCCAGCTGTTGTTCTTTGGGATTCAAAGGGTTCGGTGTAATATTAAAGTTCAGGCGATATGGACTGGTCACTCTTTTCCATAATTAAACTAGCATTCTGCACCACACAATTTTAGCTTATTTGATAGTCTAACCCACCTAACCCTGTCTGGACTAAATTTCATCTAAACTAGACCAGCTGTTTCAGACTGCAAAAGTAACAATTTGTGCATAATATACAAACTCGTATTTTATTGCACGAGTGTGATGTACATTCCTTGTTACTTTTCAAGATGATAAAAAGGTAAAAAAAGATGCGAGTTAGTTCGACAGAGGCCCTCGAAGCCTCAATCATATTCGCAATCTGCACTCGAATACTGACACCAATATTGTAGCCGGTGAAAACCGGTTTCGAGCAGAAATATGTTTTTTTTTTTTAAATATAATTATAATTCGTATGTACGTGTTCGATAATGTAGGCCAGTTTCATCTGCTTGTTTGATTTGATTGTAAGGCTCGTATTTATAAAGCGATCTCAATGTCGAGAGCAATATTAAGTACGGATTTGACAGATCGTTTTGTACTGAAATGACATTTCTGATACTCTTGAGAGCTGATTATAAATACGGGCCTAAGTATCTTACCCCCGATGTCGCGTGCAACCCGACTATTTACAATACCCCTACAAAGGAGCTATTTGTCTCTGCCACGACTACCATCACATTAAGCCGGTTAAGCGCATTTTAAAGCGCCAGCAGCGCTTCTTTATAGCTCTTCCGTGTTGTTTAATGGCTTGATGAGCCCGATCTATGGATATGATTTTATGTATGAGCTTGTAGACCACCCTAGGTTTCTATGTGAATCAGGATAGCCAATTTACTAGCAAGTTGTTAGTTGTGTTGTGGTCTGGGTTCGATTCCAACGGGAGAACACTAATTAGGTGTTATCGACTTAATTAGTGATATTTTTCCCACTTTTATTAGTTTAACGACGCATCGGATTGACCGATAGTTAAAATGATTGCGTGTAAGCAATTGATTTATCATTTTACTCCAGACACAAACTTTTATTAGGTTGTTGACACACTGCCTACCTCGCCTAGGATAAAGACGTGAATGTTATGTAGAGTTGGTATTGGTATGGACATCAGATTAGAAGGGTAGGACTGTATATTTGTCACGAGAATGCAACGAGGCGCGGAGATGGTTATCGACAAGAGAAATGCAATACCAGTCCTGACCAGAATGTTTAACACGTTGACTGCCATGTAGTGTAGCTATTTGTAGCAGTTGTCGTTTGATGCGTCATTTTATGTTAGTTTGACAGCATTAAACAGCCACAAAAATAGTTTGACAGCCTCAAAACAGTCAAAAAGTAACTTTTGCAGCCTTAAAACTCACAGTTTATTTTCTATCTATATCTGTGTCTATATTCTTTTTTTTTTTTATTTAAGTATAAAGCAAGTTGCTTATCTTTTCTTCACTGCCACATAATAATAAAATTATACGAAGAAGTTACCATCGGAAGATCTAGAAATAGCTTGTTGTTATGAATTATTTATCCAATCGACTCTACCATACAAAACACATGTAAAGCAGTAACAAATAATAATAAACCTATCATCCTACAATAGTTATTGTACATTAATTTTAGGTTATTAATATATCAAGAAGTTTAAAGGTCTCCCCACACTTATCAGGGAAGAAACGGCAGCTGAGTTAGAGAAGGGACATTATATTATGCTGAATTTGTGGGTGTGTTGTTTGCGGCTCTGTTAATTTTCATGACAGACCTGTTGTGTAACATCTAAAACAATAAAGAAGTTCTTACAAATACAAAGGATTTTTTACAATAAAGAAAAACAAACACAGAGACGAGCACATGTTACACTTTTTGAAAAGAAATATTAAAATTTTCACATGGGGTACCTAATTACACCTACTGTTACTCGACTAGGTTAGGTACGTACTCGTATTAATAACCTCAGTTCACGATTCTGAACGCCTTTTTTGGTTTAGAACTTTTGGAAAAACGGAGTGTTTGATTATTGACTCGATTCAATTTAACGGAAAAGAAAAGTTATACCTACTTTGTAATTTTTTAAAAGACGCCGATCAAAAAAAAATTGCGTTTTAGAACCTTTTGTTTTGTACACGCCGCAGACGGAAACTTAGCTATTTCTGTATGAATCAGTGTGGTGTGATACACCCTTAAATAGATATTCAGTTATTGTTATGCCTGGGGTTATGCGTTGAGCTGTTGAATGCAAATTTCCATACGTTTACCGAGCTGCATACGGAATTCATAAGGGAATCTAGGCTCTTGGGAGCTGGGAGCGGATTTCACTTTTGATAAGTTTGAAAGTAAAGTCAAGGAAATGCGTTTCCTGTGCGATTTGTGCACGTAATACCTGGTGGTCACACATTTCTTGCATTACATACATAAAATAAGGCCTCTATCCCTAAGGCGTAGGCAGTAGTGCAAAAACGACCTAAACAAAGGTACTATGTATATTGCTATAGTGACGGATTGTCAGACCATCGCCGAAATTGCTATACCTACACTGAAACCCTCGAATCCCTTACTTACAGTATGCTCCGGAGGAGATGCAGCTGGCAAATTCTATGTTTTTCTATCACTCCCAGTCTAGCATAGAAGTAAAAATATCTGACATTACCATCTATATAAAATAGAACAGAATAGAAAAATATAGTATAGAAAAATATTTGTTTTGTCAGATGTGGCGAAAAGTCTTTTACTTGGACGTGCCTACTCCGTAAAAGATGAAGGCGTGACTGTAATTTATTTGGACATGGACATACATGCCTTTTTATTGTAGAGAGAAATTTGTGTGTTTTTTGTAATTAATGAACTCGAAGACTATTTATTACCGGTAGTCCATTCTAATGGAGAAATTTCATTTTCAGCAGTCTTATTTAATCGAAGTAGGTAAGGCAGTAAGGCGCCAATTTATGGAGCACGCTTCATTTAAAAAAAACATCATTACTACGCGAGAAGAATCATAACGATCTCTTTATATTTTATATCCACGTCTACGGTAGGTATAAAACATCTATCTGATTGAAATAACTTACTTATTCCGTAACATTCCATTTACTACAAATGGAAAATTCTATACAATCTTTACATAACTACCTGCCGTATAAAAATAAAAAAGTTAGTGTTAAATATTTTCCTGCATCACCTAAAAGGGTGTATAAAAATGTTGCATTTAATGAATAAGTAACAGATAAATGGCTAAAAACAATGAGAAAGAGTGCTCATATAAAACACGGGCGAAGTGACGAACCAAAAGTTACACGGGGATAAAAACGCAAAGCTAATTGCAGATGGCGCCACTGTTGAGTGTTCCAAAAGAGACCAATGAGAAGACACAAAACTGACATTGATATTGATATTGACAGATTACTGACCAATCAACAGTGGCGCCATTTAGTTCTCAGTTTTTAACCCCATTGACCAAAATTTTGTACTTCGTGCAAACCAAAACCCTGAATTAATGATGTAGGTATGTAATGATGATGATTTTGCCTATTTGTTGTTATGGTTTCTTACCCTTGTTTATACCCTATCTATTATGTGTGTGACGCATAACAAGGTAATTATGTCATACGACAGACGGCGTGAGACCTGACTTAATAAAGCTCTAAAGGAAAAAAACCACTTTAATACAGAAGTGGTTATGTAGAGTAAGTAAACAAAGGAGCAGGAAGAGTTTGTAATTTATTGACTCTTTGAAACAGCAGAATCTCTTGACAAAGTGTCTTTATAAAGCCTATAAAGATAAAGAACTGTATTTTTAACTACTTTATTGAGAGTAATTCAACGAAATAGTTTTAAATTTCAACAGATTAGCATAGAGATCAGATTTTTGTCATCACGAACAAAAATATAAACATGAAACGATACTTATTTTAGAAATTCTTTCTCCTTCAGAAAGCTAGGTATATCACCCACGTATAAGTTACATGAACTACTTATTTATACCGCCGTAAAATATATTATTCCCATGCGAAAACTCACTAAGCCTATGTTTTCAAAACTAGTAAAATACTTCTAATAAAGAGGAAGAACACGGCTATACTTCTTGCTACTGATATTATATACCTACATTTAAAACTAAAGTTGTAGGTGGTGTATGTGGTCATACTATAATAGTATTAAATTACATGCTCTGTACAAAAAACTAAGTTATTTAATTTCTGTTCTCAGGTAAGATGGACTCCTGATAACTATGGAGCTTGACTTGGAGCTAACTGGAAGGTGGTATGTGGTATCACATTTCTAATACAATAACTTTTATCCGAGTTATGATCTAACTTGGATTGGATAGGATGTTTCTTAAGTACCTACACTAAGAAATATTTTTAGGGAAGTTAAGCCTGCTACACACCGGGCCGCCGGCAGCCTGCCGCGCGATTCTGCGGCTCAACTTTAGCGCTTAGGGATAAGGTTGAGTTTCGTGCGGGCCGCTCGTTTCTGCGGCTTGTGCCGCCGGCATGCCGGCGGCCAGTGTGTAGCAGCCTTTAAGGAATAAAGCTTGATAAAATATCAAAGAAACTGAGAACATAATAAAACTTAAAATCTGACTTTATTATATTTATTATTACTACTAATGCTACCTGTTGTTACAATAAATAAGTTATCAACAAAAACATTGCACATCCAATCTCGAATTGAAAATCAATCTTCTTGTTAGCAAAAATCCAAAATGGCTTGAAAATAAACTTTACTTTTCCCCATCACTTTTATAATATTTACGAGCAAAACGTGTTGCTAACCAGGTATTACCAATTTTCCACGGTTAGTTCTTCAAACTTATCAAAAGAGGTTTTAATCGTTCCAGTTTAAGGTCTTGAATCGATTAGCAGTTGAATATGGTCGATGGAATAGGAACTTGTGCTATACTGACCTGGGGCAGTGTTTCTCAAACTGTTGGAGCAACTTATTGGTGAAATTATTTCCACAAGAGACGATAAACTACTTATGTTTTTTTAAAAGAAGATAATATGAATGTTGATTTGACACCTGAAGCTAAATTGCCAAAATAGCTTTGGTGTAGAGAATAGAGATTTGAATCAGGTTAGTAAGTAATTGAAATATTGTTGGATTCTGTCCGGAAAGAGAACAGTCATAGATTTTCAGGGCACTTACATATTAACCCTCGATCCTCGGTTAGTCGCGTGGGGATTTTAATGCACAAGTTTTAAACCTTAACTTTCTAATTAAATAACACTTTTGCATTTTTGAATGGTTTTTGGTCCCAAATAGCTCTCTTAGGCAAATAGGTACCTACAGTTTGACAACTACTGGCCCAAATAATTTGCATGTTCCCTGCGACTGCGCAGTCGTGCCGGTAGATTTAGTACACTCCGCCTAGGGCATGGCAACATTGGCAACCAAGCCTTTTTTCACTTTGGCGAACATCTCTCTTCAATCCTTTTTTAGGTACTAGCTGTGTTTCACTGTATGTAGCGTTATTATACCATAGAATACATAACTGACTATATCATACATAATCTTATCTTATCCAGTCGACGAACGAACTCTGTCAGAGTTTTTAAATAGCTCAATATTTATTTGTAAACGACCGCCATAGGAATCAGCGACATCCTACCGAAGCACTGGATCTTTTTTGACTTAACTGTGACTACACTACCATGACCTCCCTAAACCACGGAGTTAAAGATGAATAACTGTAGGTTAATAATTGCTATCGATCGTGGAGCGCATGACTTGACTAAATCTTAACCAAAATTGTTGCCGTCCCTTTCTGTTCTCTCAAGATAGACGGGATAGACAATGACAGATGACCATTTTAGTCAAGATTTAGTGATTTTGTGCGCATACGTATCGATAGCAATTATTAACCTACAGTTATTCATCTTTAACTCCGTGGTTTAGGGAGGTCATGGTAGTGTAGTCACAGTTAAGTCAAAAAAAGATCCAGTGCTTCGGTAGGATGTCGCTGATTCCTATGGCGGTCGTTACAAATAAATATTGAGCTATTTAAAAACTCTGACAGAGTTCGTTCGTCGACTGGATAAGATAAGATTATGTATGATATAGTCAGTTATGTATTCTATGGTATAATAACGCTACATACAGTGAAACACAGCTAGTACCTAAAAAAGGATGAAGAGAGATGTTCGCCAAAGTGAAAAAAGGCTTGGTTGCCAATGTTGCCATGCCCTAGGCGGAGTGTACTAAATCTACCGGCACGACTGCGCAGTCGCAGGGAAACATGCAAATTATTTGGGCCAGTAGTTGTCAAACTGTAGGTACCTATTTGCCTAAGAGAGCTATTTGGGACCAAAAACCATTCAAAAATGCAAAAGTGTTATTTAATTTAGAAAGTTAAGGTTTAAAACTTGTGCATTAAAATCCCCCCGCGACTAACCGAGGATCGAGGGTTAATATGTAAGTGCCCTGAAAATCTATGACTGTTCTCTTTCCGGACAGAATCCAACAATATTTCAATTACTTACTAACCTGATTCAAAATCTCTATTCTCTACACCAAAGCTATTTTGGCAATTTAGCTTCAGGTGTCAAATCAACATTCATATTATCTTCTTTTAAAAAAACATAAGTAGTTTATCGTCTCTTGTGGAAATAATTTCACCAATAAGTTGCTCCAACAGTTTGAGAAACACTGCCCCAGGTCAGTATAGCACAAGTTCCTATTCCATCGACCATATTCAACTGCTAATCGATTCAAGACCTTAAACTGGAACGATTAAAACCTCTTTTGATAAGTTTGAAGAACTAACCGTGGAAAATTGGTAATACCTGGTTAGCAACACGTTTTGCTCGTAAATATTATAAAAGTGATGGGGAAAAGTAAAGTTTATTTTCAAGCCATTTTGGATTTTTGCTAACAAGAAGATTGATTTTCAATTCGAGATTGGATGTGCAATGTTTTTGTTGATAACTTATTTATTGTAACAACAGGTAGCATTAGTAGTAATAATAAATATAATAAAGTCAGATTTTAAGTTTTATTATGTTCTCAGTTTCTTTGATATTTTATCAAGCTTTATTCCTTAAAGGCTGCTACACACTGGCCGCCGGCATGCCGGCGGCACAAGCCGCAGAAACGAGCGGCCCGCACGAAACTCAACCTTATCCCTAAGCGCTAAAGTTGAGCCGCAGAATCGCGCGGCAGGCTGCCGGCGGCCCGGTGTGTAGCAGGCTTAACTTCCCTAAAAATATTTCTTAGTGTAGGTACTTAAGAAACATCCTATCCAATCCAAGTTAGATCATAACTCGGATAAAAGTTATTGTATTAGAAATGTGATACCACATACCACCTTCCAGTTAGCTCCAAGTCAAGCTCCATAGTTATCAGGAAGTCCATCTTACCTGAGAACAGAAATTAAATAACTTAGTTTTTTGTACAGAGCATGTAATTTAATACTATTATAGTATGACCACATACACCACCTACAACTTTAGTTTTAAATGTAGGTATATAATATCAGTAGCAAGAAGTATAGCCGTGTTCTTCCTCTTTATTAGAAGTATTTTACTAGTTTTGAAAACATAGGCTTAGTGAGTTTTCGCATGGGAATAATATATTTTACGGCGGTATAAATAAGTAGTTCATGTAACTTATACGTGGGTGATATACCTAGCTTTCTGAAGGAGAAAGAATTTCTAAAATAAGTATCGTTTCATGTTTATATTTTTGTTCGTGATGACAAAAATCTGATCTCTATGCTAAATCTGTTGAAATTTAAAACTATTTCGTTGAATTACTCTCAATAAAGTAGTTAAAAATACAGTTCTTTATCTTTATAGGCTTTATAAAGACACTTTGTCAAGAGATTCTGCTGTTTCAAAGAGTCAATAAATTACAAACTCTTCCTGCTC
>JARACY010003546.1:0-32458 GCA_029255725.1 Scrobipalpa atriplicella | reverse complement strand
GTAATCGAGATTACTGTAATGGGTAATCTGTAATCAGTAATCTGATGACTTACTCTATTACTTTTCAATCGATGGGTCTCTCTCTGCTAAAACTTTGTGTAGCAGTAAAACTGGAGGACTTTCCAACTCAGCATTTGGCACTTTAGGTAGGTAGTTACTGGGGGCGCGTGGTTGACTTTATCGATTTGGTCATTTTGGTAGTTTCAGTAGTTTGGTAGTTTTGATCGATTGGACTCGTTCTGGTTGTTTTAGTTGATTTGGTCCTTTTTTTGTCGATTTGGCCAAATTTGGTCGATCCGGTCGATTTGGTAGTATTGGTCGATTTGTTCGCTTTGGCCGATTTGGCCGATTTGTCGTTTTGGTTGATTTGGCAAAATTGATCGTTTTAGTCATTTTGGGTGATTTGGTCAATTTGGCCGATTTGGTAATTTTGGTTGATTTGACCGAATAAGACGTGTTGGTCGATTTGGTCTATTTGGCAGACTTTGTTTATTTTGGTCAATTTTGTCCATTTGGCCGATTTGGTCGTGTTGGTCGATGTGGTCGTTTTGGTCAATTTGGTCAATATTAGGACTTTATTTAACCAAAACGACCTAATAAACAAAGTCGATCGAAAGGACGATATGGACCAAATCAACCAACGACCAAATCGACCCTTTCGACCTAATTTACCAAAACTACTAAAACGACCAAAACAACCAAAGCCAGCTCAACAAAAAGGACCAAATTTTCTTCATTTTAATATGATAACATATAAAAAACATTTTGTTTCTTTTCCAACTCTATTAAATTTGGTTCTAAATTTAAATGAATAAATAATAATAAATAGGTATATCAAAATTGCCGATCCCGGCAATATAGCCAAAACTGCTGGCAACGTTGACAATATTGGTCATACAGTGTAATTTCATCTTTTTTGATCTGCAGAAATGATAAAGCGTATCAAACTGTTCTACATAAAATATCAATATGTATTTATTCATAAATTTTAAACAAAGTTGCCCAAAATTTCCGGTCGGAGCAATATTGACGGCAATATTGCCGGCAATATTCCCGTCTTGGGCAATATTGCCGGCAACGGCACATCACTAGTACACGTAGGTAGGTATATCTAAACTTATAAAATCGTTTGTCCTTACTGACTGACTGATTCATTAACGCGGAGCCTAAACGTTAAGCGGAAAGCTAGTTTACAATAAAATTACGACAGGCTATCCGAGAATTTTAGGTATTTCAAATGCTACGTCATGACGCAAGCGATGATGAACGGGAAAGATTTTTTTGACAAAAATCGGCACAGGTCTTACCTCGACAACGGCCCGCGAGCCACTGGCAGGCCGCGCGTGAGCGTAATTGTTATATAATAAGCAAAATAAATTGGTAAAAATACAGATTATTTTTAAAAAAAATCTACCTCACATTTGAATTCTTCATTAATATCCCCATTTAAACATGTAAGTTTTACAAAATATATTAAGTATTTCTTACATAAAACCATTTTTTGTAAATAAAATTGACGATTTCGACCCTACTTGAACGCAATTTTCATTAACAGAAGTAAACAACATCTCATTTTCAATCACACATTTGTGTTGGTAATATGTTCATAGTTGAAGTCATTTTTTTTCAGATTTTTTGAGTGAAGATTTCTCTGCGTATTTTGCTTTTTCCGAAAGGCGAAGTCTGAACTGGCTGCCCTTAAAAAATTTATGTTTTAGAAACGCAATCATTTTATATTCCAACTAGCTTTCCGCCCCGCGGTTTCACCCGCCGCTAAAAGTTTTCCCGTGGGATTGAGTTCCCGCGGTAAAAAGTTGTTTTTGTCCTTGATCAGGTTATTGTCATGTAGCTGTTAGTATGACCACATCTAAAAGATTCTTTATTTCTGTGTTAGTGTGATATTTTTCGTGGTAAAAAGCTGATATTGCTACGCACGCGCATCGCACAGTGAACGTAGCTTTCTAATAGTGAAAGAATTTTAAAAATAGGTCTTAATTTTCGACTTCAATGATGACAAATTAAGAAACAAACAAATAAACTAACATACATACACAACACATATATACTTACAACTCTTTAATGATGGATGATAATGCTCGAAAGAGGCAAGCACCATCCCCTATTCTTTGTTACCACGTATCTCAAAAAAGGCTGAACCTATCGAGTGGGATATCAAAAACAATGGTAGTTAAAAGGATAGTACAAAAATATATTTTTTGCAAGATTCTTTCAACCCCTTTTCGTTGATTTCTACTAACCAAAAATTGCTCATTATGGTGAGTAAATTTCGTAAAATTGGTACCTATCTCGATGCATCTTATAATTTCGTTGTGCTCTTAGTTCCACATCAGATTAACTTAAAATATCAAAAATAGATATATGTGTGCCTATAAAATTTGAGGAGTTTCCGTCATTTCTCATGGATCCCACGATCAAAATTAGATTTTGCTGGACGGGGAACTAACATTGAAATATACCCTTTCTAATAAAAAAAAGAATCTTTCAAATCGGATAAAATAAATTACGGAATTTTGAGGTAACATAGGTAGATAAAAAAAACGTACATCCTTATTGAGAACCTCCTCCTTTTTTTATTTGAAGTTGGTTAAAAAAAGTTAGTCTGGTTCGATGACGTTCATCTGTCAAATTATCAAAACACAAATTTGCTCTAAGAAGTTCTTGAATAAAAAGGTTTGCAATGGTTAGAAATCAAGAAAAAGAGCTGTTTATATTATTACAAACTTTCATCACCTATTTAACCCCCTTAAGGATAAAAAATCCAAAAACTCTGATACACTTGTCCATTAATTTTTGGTTATTAGCCTAAACACAAAATTATAAGATCCTAACTACAAAACTGACGGAGTTTCCATACAAACTTCCATCCCGTATTTTACCCCTTTAGTGGTAAAAAATCCAAAAACGCTAAAACACGTATTCATTACTTTTAAATCATTACCCTAAATACAAAATTTTAAGATCCTAACTGCAAAACTAACGGAGTTTCCATACAAACTTCCATACCGTATTTAACCCTTTTAGGGGTAGAAAATCCAAAAACGCTGAAACACGTATTCATTACTTTTAAATCATTACCCTAAATACAAAATTAGAAGATCCTACGTTCAAAATTGACGGACTTTCATACAAACTTCACACCCCCTTTTTACCCCTTTAAGGGGGGAAAATCCAAAAATCCTTTCTTAGTGGTAAGTTTCGTTATAAAAGGAACCTGCTCTCCATATTTCACGATTCTAGCTTTAGTAGTTTAGGCTCTGCGTTGATGAATCAGTCAGTCAGTCAGTCAGTCAGTCAGTAAGGACAAACGATTTTATAAGTTTAGAAGATCACGGCTAGAAACAACGTTTGAATGCCTAGTACGGATGTCGCGCATGCGTATGTAGCTTTGATACGTTGCGCGTTGCTTAGTTTCAAACAAATAAAAAAGTGAAGAAAGTTGTATGGATTTTTACTAATTCACAATTGAGGTTTGTGCTCAGCTGGCGGTCGCTACGGGCCCCCTAAGTGAACTAAGACACCCGTAGCGCCGTCCGCAACATAGTGGCGACCGTAAGAATCAAAGAACCGGATAATTCGGAAAATAAAATGGATGCCCTTCTGAGTGAAAGAATCCAGTATCGTCAGGCCTTTACCATGGTCGCAGCCCGGCTGCAAAATGCTCTAAATGAGTCGGACGGTTCTGCCGTGGTGGAGAGCTTCAATACCCTGACGGACTGTGCAGACGAGCTTTTCAAATGTGAAGCGGCTGTTCTAGACTCCTGGTGCGAAGCAGAAAACTTCGACGAAGCAAAGGTCCAGGAGGATAACTGTCCCGATAAATTCGAAGATGCGAAAGAGGTGTTCAAAGCAGTGGAGGAAGCTCTGCAAGATATATCTGAAAAACCTAAAGAAAATATCAGGGATATATTTGAGAAGCTGCCTGAACAGACCACTAGCAAAGGGCCGACGAAGGTCCTGGACGCTCTCATCCAGCTGGACTCAAAGGCAACTCCTGCAAAAGAACAAAAGGAACCCAAAAGCATAATAATATGGCCACAAACAAGAGATGATCAGGAAGAAGCAAAGACAGCGCCTGTGTTACAAACCGCTACAGCATCTGAGGTCTCTTCAAAGGACAGCAAGTCGGAGGCCAAAGAACAAGAATTAGTAGGTGATGATACAGTAGCTGTACAGAGTATGTTACAAAGTGACACTGTAAAAGAAAATCTACTGAAATTAGAGAGAGCAAAAGCGAAACTGCTACAGAAACAGAAACAGGCAAAGACAATACAGCTGTCTGTACCGATGTCACAGACCGCTACGGCGTCTCAGATCACATCTAAGACGGATAGCTTCTCTTCTAGCTCGGAGGCTAAAGAACAAGAGGTAGTTGGATGTGATACGGTGGCGATACAGAATGTATTAGAAAGCGTTACTGTAAAGGAAAACCTGCTGCAAAAAGAAAAAGTGATAACAGCATCTACTAATAGTGGACCAAAAGATCCAAATCTAAGAGCCGAGTTGATTGAAATATACGCACAACTGGAGAATGATAAGGCGCCAGCTCGGGCTTTAATAATCCTTAGCCATCCTGGATTTACTTCGAAAACGCAGGCTTGGGATACCAAGACTTTTTCTGGTGGTTGGAGGGCGAGATTGGCCCTGGCTATGTTTACAAAAGACCTCTTACTTCTCGGCGAGCCTACCAACAAGTTAGACGTAAACCTCATCTTATGGTTAGAGGAGTGCCTTAAGAACCGACCCGTTGGCGGAATTACCTAGGCGCATTTACAACATTAACCGTAAACTTTTATATTATTTTTAGTTAGTTAATTAATTGTTGTGTTTATGTACTTTACTTGCACCTACCGGTTTGTTTTCCCGCGGAGTGTCGCGCATGCGTATGTAGCTTTGATACGTTGCTTAGTTGCAAACAAATAAAAAACTGAAGAAAGTCGAAAGAATTTTATTATTTCTTCAATTAAGGTTTGTGCTCAGCTGGCGGTCGCTACGGGCCCCCTAAGTGAACTAAGACACCCGTAGCGCCGTCCGCAACAACGGAGTTAGTCTTGGGCTCTTGGGCTTATTCAAAACTTCTAATACTCAACCGATGAACCGTAAAGGATTTAATAATATTTTTGAGTATTTCCGTTATTATTATTCATCATCATTAGCTCATAAACGTCCAACAGAGGGGCGCGAGACTACCCTAAATAAGGTGATCGGGCCTTAGTCAACCACGTGTGCCCAATACGGATTGGTTGACTTCACACCTTAGAGCAACACGGCCTTCCGCTCGCCCGGTTGCTCTAAGCTTCACACAAACAACCTTTGAATTTCTTCAAAGGTGTGAGGCGTTTTCGCACTGGACCGATTCCGAATCTGAATATTTTCTGAACCGGATTTGCTTCCTAGTAAATGTATGACAGCTTTCGCACTCATCCGTATCCGGGTAAGGCCGTCAATTTTCCCACTTTTCGAAAGTAAAAATTGTCCCATTTTTTGACTGCATATAAAAAAAATATATTATTTAGGATATTTTTTAGGACTCTAAATCATATAATTTTATATCTAAGTTAAAATACTCTTTATGGTTTAATAACTACAGTGTGTTCAATTCGTCCGTTACCCCAAATTTTGCAAAAAACTAGCTGTCTTTTTCATGCATCCAAATACTTGGAACTAAAAATTTGATTTTTTTTCCATTGAAAGACAAATTCACAAGAAATGACTTAAATAAACTGAAACTTAGCAATTTAATCGTAGTTTTGATCTTTTAAAATAAGCAGGTTTCATGACTTTATCGAAATTTAAATGTTTGTCCCCGTATTTTCGCTTCTACGTTACAATTTTGTATGTTACCATAATTTTACCTCTAAACAATGTTAATCTTTTGTGGTACTATTTTGTATTGACACTGGCATCACTAAGTATCTATGCGAATAATAATAATAAAAAAAGATGCTTGTTTGTTGTCTGTGGAGTCGAGCAAAAGTGCACGCATGTGTTTGGTCAGAGTTTTTAAAATGAATTTAGACGATTTCAAAGGTAAATAACAGTTTTTATTACACCTGTTTCGAATAGAAATATGAATAAGCGGAGAAGCAATGCGTGACGTGTGTTTTTGGACCAAATTGCGCTCAAATTATCGATTTATAGTAAATTATAACCTAAAAAATCTCGCTTCTACGTTACTTCTATGTTACTTATATGTTACCGGTAACGTTCATTGTATGTTACGTAACGTTGAAGTGTTGTAATGATTTGTTGCCTCGGTTTGAGTTATCCCAAGAAGCCACCGGCTGTTCTTCACCGAAGTACTTCGTAAAGTACGTTATCGCTTTACGGGGGGACATGAAGAACTGACTACGACATGAGGGGACCATCTTAGGGACCAAAAAGGTGTATTTTACTCGTTACTTTCGCGTTACTTTTACGTTACCGTAACATAGAAGTATCTATGTTACTCTATGTTACTAAGTGGGAAAATTGACGGCCTTACCCATCCGTTTTATATGGAATTTTTACGAACACGATTCAGAGCAGTGCGAAAACGCTCTTGCTCACGTTGTCTCCTTTATTTCACCGTAAAAGAAATCCGAAAACCGAAAAATATTGGTGCCTGTTGGAATTTGAACCAAGACCCCTGCATAGGAGGCGGCGGCCCTATCCACTACACCATCGGGCTATTATTAATACTACTTTTTATTAATATACAAACTTAATTCAAATATCCCTGCCCTTATTCCTCGAAAATAATCTTTTAGCTTCTAAATCTTTATTTTCTATCAGCAAATACTTTGGTAAACATATCGTGCGACTGACAGCTCACATATTAATTATTTTGTGGGTAACAAGAAAATACTTCTCATACGAAAAAACAACATTAGGTTCGCTATAGTAATTTATTTTCTTGTGCTGAAGGAGAATACTTGAATTAGATACTTACCTACTTTAACTAAGGCCCGTATTTATAATCAGCTCTCAAGAGTGACAGCGAGTTTGAGTTCGTATCAGAAATATCATTTCAGTACAAAACGACCTGTCAAAACCATACTTATTATTGCTCTCAATCTTGAGATCGCTTTATAAATACGAGCCTAAATTTCTATAAATATTGACAAGCATCGTAGCGGCAGTACTACGCCGTGGGCCGTAGCATTTGCTACGCCTTTTGTCCCTATTGCTCAGGTTAGTCGGGAATAATGTTGAAAGATATGAGTTTTACGGAAAATTTCCACCAGAATAGTTAAGAAAGATTCATATTCCAAAAGCTATCATCTGTCCGTCTTTTATACCGGCGTAATTTAGGTAAAGTATCTTATGTTTTAAATTTATATGCCTACACTGATTTCTATAACTAAATATGTGCTAAAAAAATAGTAGTTTATGAAGCTCCTACATAACGAAGGGTTTTACAATGCGAGTGTGTTTTTTGAAATGAGCGCAGCGAATTTCAAAATAGTAACGAGCATTGTAATACCTAATTATGTGCAGCTTCATACACTATTTTATCTACTTGAATACATTGAAAATGAATTTACTTACAGGTTTTCCGAAAGCGAACTATCCCAATGTTTTCCTAAACTTTGTTGGTATATGATTAAAATGTGCAATACATTTCCGTCACACACACACACACACACTCATTTATATAAGTATTAAATATCTTCTTTTGGTACTATCACATATTTTTAGGCACAAAATAAATAATTTAAAATAATTTTCCGCGAAATTAATTATTTCTATTCATACACACAATAATTAAGTGGCGCCATTTGCCTCTTTGACATGTGTCGCGCATGCGCTGTGGGCCTTACGTGGGCTGTTTAGTTTTAATTTATAACTGGATACATGGTTTTTGGTATCGATTGTGCATTAAGTTGATATCGATTGTGCATTTGTTCCTTCCCTTACTTCCATGCCTATGTACATTTTACTTTTCGTTGCATCTTTGTTAGAATTTGTATGGAGAAGGTGCAACGAAAAGTAAACTTTTTAATTTTTTCAGCATACTGTTTGTAAAGTACGTCAATACAAATTCGTTTTGACGTTTATAATTCGAACATTACTCTATGATAGTAGATAAAAGATTTTATGCAGTGCCATAAAAGCGTTACTGTCCGAAAATTGCAATAAATTCACACGCTCGTTCGTACCGAACCAAACCGAAGCCAAAAATATATTTCCATGTTGGCCAACCCAGTCTTGTTTTTATTTTTATTTTAGGCGGTACTGTTTAGGACTGTCCGACAATATATTATTCTGTCTGTCCTTTTGTAATGGCCAAATTTTGGTCGAGCCATGTACTTTATTCTAAAGTCTGTTGTATAGTCTTTGTCTTCTTTCTTTTTGTTAGTCACGTGCGTCTACAGCGATGTTTAATCAGCTACACTAGAAAAATATATATTATGTTATTTGAATTTGAGTTTTTATCTAAAGTTGATATACAAAAAAAGTATCTATCAGACAGAATATTGCTGTCAGCTCCCTAAATAAAAAATCTACACTAATATTATAAACAGGAATATTTGGATTTTTGTGTGTGCCTCAAAAACTACAGGTCCGATTTCAAAAATTCTTTCACCATTAGAAAGCTTCATTCACTCTGAGTAGCATTGCAACTTTTTACTACGGGAAATTACATTGTTCCCACGGGAAAACGTTTTTAGCAGCGGTTGACACCGCTGACAGAAAGCTAGTAAAATATAAATAGGTTAAATGAACATTGTTACTCTGAATAAATGTAAATGTATTAATTTAAACCATTTTGACTTAATATCTTGATAAAATATACATACATACATACATAAAATCACGCCTTTATCCCTAATGGGGTAGGCAGAGCAAAAACTACCTAAATATAGGTTGTTCCGCCACGTCTGACAAGTTTCGAGGGCTTATCTAATACAGATGATGATTATGTATATTGCTATAGTGACAGGTGGTCAGCCCATCGCCTAAATTGCAATACACTGAAACCCTCGATTCCCTTAGCTGGTTTTTACAGCATGCACGGGAGGAGATGCAGCTGGCACATTCTATGTTTTTCTATCACTCCCAGTCCAGCATGGAAGTAATATATATATATTTATATTTATATATATATATGTTACGGCTAATACCCGAAGTGCGGCTACACCTAGTTTTAGCCGGTTAGAACTAGGTGTAGCCACTTACTCTTGGCTAAACCTAGTATTAGCCGATTGTTTTCGGGTAAAACTAGGTCTAGCCTTCATCATGCCGGCTACAACTAGGTCCAGCCATTCCCTGTTGGCTAAAACTAGGTCTATCCGATATCATTCCGGCTAGAACTAGATCCAGCCATTCCCTGTTGGATAAAACTAGGTCTATCCGATATCATTCCGGCTAGAACTAGGTCCAGACAATCCCTGTTGGATAAAACTTAGATGCGTGTCCCGCCAAGCCTTCCGCCCCGCATCACACTCAAGACTCACAGCATCTGCAGCAGCGGCGCGGGTGGAGGGCATAGCGGGGCACGCACCTCTGCAGGTTGTGAGCGCCAGAAAGAAACGTAGAGTTTTTTTTTTATTATCTAAAAAAGCTCTCCCGATAGCATGTCGGCTGCCTTGTGTTCACACGTGTAATAGCCATATTTTTACATCTAGAGCAACCCCGCTGCCATGTAAATAGGCAATCATTCACTGGCTATAAGTTGAATGTGAAACACCTTGCTTAGTCTGAATATTATCTTGCCTCCTTTGTCTCTTTTCGTAATTATCACCCAGTTACATACATACTTATTCATTCTTTTCTCCTCGATATCGTCCAGATGATTCGCATCGATCTTATCTCATCTCAACCCGATGGCCCCATATCATATCAAATCAAATCAACTGATTGATGGTCCCTGTAAACATACAAGCCGACCCGAGCACCACATAAAACATGCATGATATCATTTTCTTAATCCCATCCCTATCTTCCCTGCTTTCTTCCCGTCGTTCTCGTCTATTCCACCGTTCCTCCCGTACCTCGATTGCGTTACTCTCGCCGCTCTCGACGCTTCCAAAACTTACTCTCCCGTACTTAGCGTTCCTTCCGATGGCCTTACCATCCCTCTCGTACCTCCCATACATCCCGTCCTTCTCGTCCTTGCCTTCCCTAGGTTAATTCAATAATCCCTAACCTTCCCTCCTAAAGCTACCCCGCAGCGAATTCAGTTGACGTCACCCTGCCCAGAAAAGCAGCGCCAGATTAAATACATATTACCATTTTTCTTCTTCGGACCTAGTTCTAGCCGGAATGATATCGGATAGACCTAGTTTTAGCCAACAGGGAATGGCTGGACCTAGTTGTAGCCGGCATGATGAAGGCTAAACCTAGTTTTACCCGAAAACAATCGGCTAATACTAGGTTTAGCCAAGAGTAAGTGGCTACACCTAGTTCTAACCGGCTAAAACTAGGTGTAGCCGCACTTCGGGTATTAGCCGTAACATATATATTTATAATAATATATATTTGTATTTAGGTAAGTTATATATTGATATAATATAACTTACCTAAATACAAATACAAATAAATACAAATCATTTATTTCATAATCAAATGCATTACACAAAAAATAAAAGCAGAGTATGAAACGGGCATAAGCACAGCTTCTAGCTTGTTTTAAGCATACCCCTAGTCATTCATCTAACAGTGAGAAACCTTAATGGGGTTAAAAACTGAGAACTAAATGGCGCCACTGTTGAGTGTTCCTTTTTCCTGTGATTGTTTTTTTTTTATTCTCCCATTTGGGAAGGCGAAGAGCGTGAGCCCATGCAGCCTAGTCTTCAGAGTGTATACAGGTCAGTAATCTGTCAATATCTTAGAGCAACACGGCCTTCCGCTCGCCCGGAAAGGCCGTGTTGCTTTAAGGTCAATATCAATATCAATGTCAGTTTTGTGTCTTCTCATTGGTTTGCCATCTGCATTTAGATTTGTGTTTTTATAAAATTTATAATTTCAATGTTGGATGATATTTTGAGGGTTTAGGGTTCATAAATACTTAAAGATAGATAGGTTTAATCATAAGAATATGACTCGCAAGCTATTTTTTATATTATGTAATTATTTAGTTTCATGTTTGGTAAAAGAGATGATAATAAATGGAAAGTCAGCTTTTGTACAGATAATCATTTTGTCTTTTTAAAAAAAAAACAGTAGATTCAGTTACTTGTCTACAAAATAGCGTTGTAGATATTTTTTCTCATTTATATTTAAAAAATTACATGACAGCAGTTTTTCTACAAGATAAACTTACAGACATCCTAAAACCGCCACTGTGTACTTAATAAATACTGTACACTGCGCTTCTTAGTTGCAATACGATAAACTTCGAGCATAGAAACTTCTAGCTTGTAAAATAGAAGACACAGCAAAGTAAGGTCTATCTCTATACATCGCAGTCTTTTATGAAAGTCGAAGTTAGCAAATAAATCACTAGATTTACAAACTTAACTCTTTACAACGAAAAAGGGACGAAGAACAACATTATTTTGCGCCATAACGCGTTAAACAAATAAGCTGATAAAAAACGGGCCAAGTTTGTTGTTTCCAACGAAAACGGTACTTTATTCTCGCCTGTTACTTAGATAAATCGTATACGGGAGCCCTTTTTTACGTTATATATAAATATCGCCTAAACAGAAAGACTACACTGATAAATAAATACTGGAAGTGTGTCTGTCTTAAAAAAAATACAGTCAAAATGCGAGCGTTATTCCAATTTCCCCCTGTTCCAAGTACTATTCAAGCCATCACATGTGGTCGGCTTCAAAGAAATTATTTATTTTTATTTTATTTTATTTAACCATTTATTGTACACAAAAATAATTAAGTATGTTACCGTTTAAAAAATTGAGAACTGTAAAGCTGTTGCTATTCTAATAATATTTACCTTATTTGAACCAAGAAGTGAATTCTTTTTACTTGTGTACCGGGTCAATACGGAAAACAAGTAAAATGAGCGACAATAATAGCGAAAAAATAAATAAAAATAAAAGTTTGAACATCTACCAGCATGAACTACCTGTAACATTCTTAACACGCTCAAACCAGGGTGTGGCGTTACGCTACCTACCGCTATACTCTTCTATGTGTCAAAAAAAAAACTACCTTCTTCTTCTTAGCCTGTCAAATTGTCGATGGAACACGAGAAATTACATCATAGCGGCCCAGAGTTCAGCCACTTGTATTGCGGATTGACTGTCGTCCATTAAATCCGCAGTCGTGGCAGGTGTTGGGGCATACCTAAAAAGCCCTATGAAAATCATGTTATCGCGTTCAGTAAACGTCTTACATTTCACGTCTTCAATTAAGTCTTTTTTTTACCGGACCACTTCCAGTACCCCCTAAACCGAAATTCGCTAAATTATAAAACATCTTCATGTTCTTCTGCCTGATAGCGCCCGCATCTGCTCTTATCCTGATATTAATCATATTCAACATTGGTATTATTATTTTTTCTTCCATTTATATTTCGTTTAGACTGTGTAGGCCGCGAGTTACATTGGGTTTTAGATTCAGTTTATTTCTGTCGTGATTTTCTTTTAGCAGGAATAAAAAGGTTCGTAATTCTTAATTTGCACAAAATAAGCGACATAATTAAGTACAACTTATTTCTGCATAAAAATTTCTTCCTGATGACATATGAAAATTAGACTTTTAGACGATGGGGTTATTTTAATTCTTTAAGGTGGAAAAAAATGTCATTAGAGTGCCAAAAAAAAAAAAAAAAAAAAGAACTCTAGTGTACATTGTCATGGGCTCAAGTCTAGTTTTACACATCAAAAGACTATTTAATTAAAACTCTTTCCATATAAAACTTGATTCCATAAGTCGCTTTTTTAGAATTATGAAATTCTATACTATACTATAGGTATATCATGGGGTCGTCTACCTAATAAACGCGATACTACTTGTACCTGCCAGCCTATTCCTTTTGGGATGTCAAAACCAAAAGTGTAGCCTCCTACGATCAAACATGACTTCACCTGTGATAAAACTAGTCTCTGGCCACCTCCGTTCACTTTCCTAGAGTTCCAACACGCTTCACGTACATTGGTCTCGAGGGTCAAATCTTATCCAGCAAAAACCAACTGAGTCCTCTTGTGTATCTGTTCAAGTGACATAAAGGGGCACGTTTCTTTTGGGATAAAATAAAAAATCATGCTCATACGAGGTAAGCAGAGTATCAAATTATAAAAAATACTAAATTTTTTATTAAATCAGACAAATTTTGAGGTAGGTAAGTATATATTTTCCCCGTGTGGTGCCGGTTAGAATAGCATCACCCCATAACTTTCTGCGGGTGTCGTAAAAAGCGACTAAGGGATAAATCCAGGGAATGGGCAGCAGCGTTCCCTGTGAATGAAAAACTTCTACTGCATTCACCAACCCGCCTGCCAAGCGTGGTGAGTATGGTATATACCCCCAATTTTGGGGAGGCCCATGTCCAGCAGTGGACTGTTGTGGCTGATGATGATGAAGTATATTTTAAGATTGGATTTTGTATTTCTCCAGCGACTGGCTGTAAGCACATCGTCTTCATTATAACAAAACAAAACCCGAAAGATTCAGATTCAGATTCAGATTTTATTGCATAAATTCTTAAAATAATTTACATGTCAAATGTCAAATGGTTTCAATTTTAGGTATATTACATAATATACATATTACATTTTAATTTCGATCAACAAAATCATTAATATCTTGGTCAACAATCAGTTTGATGTTTACATAGAAGTCATTTATATTGTAACATGCTAGTTTGACTAGTATTTCTTTTAATCTTTTTGAGTATAAATGTGCGTTAGGCGCATTTTTTACCTTTTTAGAAAGGCTATTGTATAGATTAAGACCGACAACATCAAGAAGTTTACGGGACTTGGCGAGACGACGGCGAGGTATGCTCAGCAGATGTTTATATCGGGTGTTAAAATTATGCCTATCACCAAGTGTAGGAAACGATTGTAGGTTTTGTCGTACAAGCTTACACATTTGTGATACATATGCACATGGTAGCGTTAGTATTTTAAACTCCCGAAAGAGTTCCTGAGCTGGATGGTCGTGTGGCTTACCAGCAATTATCCGTACCGCTCTTTTTTGACATCAGGCAACTGAGGCCCATATCAAATAGGATACAATACTAATAGATAGGTACATTTTAACTTAAATCTAACAAACAATACTATAATAAATACGGTTTTTTTTCTTTCAGTAATAAATAACTTAGGTACTTACTGTTTCTATCAGTATGTATTTATTATCTTGTTGCTAAATTACGCACACCCACTTATTAGCTTAGCATTAGTATCTAGACCTACATAACTATAATAATGTAAGACCATCAATTTACATTTGCCTCGCATGTAATAAACTGTAAGGTAAGCCCTCTGATTTGTGAACTACTGCCAAAGTCATCTATATACATACAACTGACTGATTATACAACCCGTATTCGAACGTCGGTATAATTACTTGAATACTACCGTGAATATGTAAAGCTATATTTCATGCGAAATTGAACAAAGAAATTCTCCCAGGAAATGATAAATGAATGATCATCTCGTAACTACATAATTATAATTGGTATTAATTTCAATTCCTGAAAGAATTTCTTTGTGATTGAATTTAATTCCATTTTGTTGACTGACCAACCACTATAATTTTGCTATCCATAGCCACATTGCCAGGAGCTTAGATATTATGATATTAGTTTGATTTGTTGATAAATTATCGTACAAATAAAAAAAATCGTGATTTACTCTGATAGTTCAATGAACAGACGCAAATGTTAAATTATTAATATAATATGTTATAAAAAGTGTTACCTTTTCTAAACCTAGTATTTCTTGTGTTCTGTTGTTTGTTTTATAAACTGCGTGTGCACAAAAAAAAAACAAATAACATAATAATCATGGTAATTCTGTATTAGCCCTCGAAACTTGTCAGACGTGGCGGAACAACCTATATTTAGGTAGTTTTTGCTCTGCCTACTTCATTAGGAATAAAGGCGTGATTTTATATATATATATGTATGTAATTACTTAGCAGGCAGACCAGCCTTCTGATAGAAAAAAGAAGTACAGTAGGCTGCAAAATAGCATTCCTTGTCCCACCGCAAACGATTGAAGTTTTTACTAAAGTGTGTAATGATTTTAATAAAATTGTTTCATAAAAATGTAGTACTAGTTAAGATACATCCGAATCCTTAATAAATATTTTAATAGCTACATAGATTTCCAAGAAAACTTCAATCGTTTGAGGCGGTACTGGGTATGCACTTTTACAGCCGACTGCATATAAAAAGCACACATTTTGCATATTCAAAGCATCTACATAAATTTAAAACATAAATAAAGTCTCCTAAATTATTTCACCCTCAGTACTTACTCTTATTGTAATACCGAATTCAACCACGACTCCTCTGTTAAAACAAAACGCAAAATTTAAATTTCGCTTCAAGCGATGCGTAAATTTTTACCCCATGTTTTGCTTTCGTATTTTTTCGCGATAATGAATTATGAACATCCTGTATTACGTGCGTTTGTGTTTTGAACATTTTACTTTTGATGTGAGTCGTTACTGTTAATTTTTATTTGGATTCATTTTATAGCGAGATTTTTCATTCATAAACAAGTTGATTGTTGTTTTATGTTAATTTGCTAAACTGATCACAATAAGAATCTTCCCACCACGGTACAAACCTCAAGACAGGAGATATAGAGATATCATTTTGCCCTTCTCGTCGCATCAAGTTAAATAATTATACTCAAACTTGTAGGTAAACAATTCGTAGCGGTTCTTAGTTCGGCCCAAGCCACAGTAAAATAAAGAACAGTAGTTATAATGCGCCCCGAGACTAAACCAACGGAGTTGCCGCAAAATGGATTAATTTTAGTGAAACGTCCACCGAGATCGCGCTACTGCGGTTCACTTCAACTGTTGCAAGTAATACTAACGCAGTAAATACATGGTACAATAAGAAGGTAGTGGTTTAAGGGTTTAAAGTAAATAAACAAAAATCACACCAAAAGCATAAAAAACTCTGACAACCTACTTAAACTATACCGGGTGTAAGGGACAGCGTCCCGCAAACTGATAAAGGTTGCTCAGTCAACGATACTGAACGCATATCACCAGGATATTTTTTCAGGAAATAAAAAAAAAAATTTGCTTTTCCATACAAATTGACCACATCGATCAGACAATTTGTATGGAAAAGCAAATTTTTTTTTTCATTTCCTGAAAAAAAATCCTGGTGGTAGTTGTTCAGTTTCGTTGATTGAGCAACCCCTATAAGTTTGCGGGACGCTGTCCCTTACACCCCGTATAAGATGAAAATCAGATCAGGCATAGTGTTTTTCAAAAACATTAACCATTCTACTTTTATTTTGTACTGTGACCGAGATAAATGACTAGTAAACACATGCGTAGAATAACTTCTTCTTCCTCCTAGCCTTATCTCGTTATTTGGGATCGGCTCTCCTCGTTCTCAGGCGCCAGGATAGTCTGTCCTGGGTTGTCTGTGTGTCCAGCTGTGCCCGCTCCATGTACTTGGTAGCGGTTGTCCACCACGTAGTCTTCGGTCTCCCTCTACTTTTCTTTTGTTCTGGGATGGCTAACGCTTTTCTGACAGTGTGATCTTGGTCCCGCCTCATCACATGCCCGTACCATCTCATACGGCTTTCCACCATCTTCTCTACGACCGGAGCAACCTTAAAGGATCCTCTTATGTGCTTGTTGCGGACCTTATCGAGCCTTGTCACTCCGGCCGACCATCGCAGCATCTTCATTTCATTTGTGTGCATCTTTTGTTCGTGCGTTTTCTTGACGGCCCAGCACTCTGACCCGTACATCATGGCGGGTCTAACTGCAATTTTGTAGATATTACCCTTCAGGCGAAGCGGCATCTTATTGTCACATAGTACTCCCGTCAGGGTCCTCCACCTCATCCACGCTGCATTGATTCTGTGGGTCACGTCTGCCTCTATATCTGCGTCGGCCGTAAGCATTGAACCAAGGTATTTAAATTGGTCAACTTTGGGAACAGGCTGTCCGTCAATGTAGATGTTAGTGTTTTGTGGTTGGTGTTCACTAAAGTTGCACTTCAGGTATTCAGTCTTGCTTCGGCTGATACGCAGGCCATTGTTCTCTAGCGCTTGTCTCCATTGTTGAAGGGTGGTGTTTAATTTATCCGCGCATTTGTCTATGAGCACAACATCGTCCGCATAAAGCAGGCACCTTGGGAGAAAAGACTGAATGTCTTTTGTAATATAGTCCATGGACAGATTAAATAGGAATGGGCTGAGTGCCGACCCTTGATGCACTCCTACTTTTACTTCGAACGGTTCGCTCAGTCCGGCCAGGCTCCTTAGTTGTGTGCTGATGCTGCTGTACATATCCTGAACTAAGGTGACATAGTGTTCCGGAATTTGTTGTGCCCTCATTGCTTGCCACACTAAGTTACGTGGTATTCTGTCGAAGGCCTTCTCAAGGTCTATAAACACTAAATGTAGGTCCTCCTTATTAGTTCGATGTTTTTCCATCAGGATTCTTACAGTTTGTATCGCGTCTGTTATGGATTTACCTGGTGCGAACCCACACTGGTTATCAGATATGGAAACTAGTCTGCCAAAACGGTTGTTAAGTATGCGCTCCCAGATTTTCAGCGAGTGAAGTCAATTTAATACCCCTGTAATTTCCACAGTCACTGACGTCACCTTTATTTTTGTAAAATGGTACTAGAAAGCTATGTCGCCAGGACTGAGGGATCTTTTTACAGCTTAAAATTAGGTTAAACAGCTTAGTCAGCCACTCTACGGCAATGGGCCCGAGAGATTTCCACAGGTCTGCAGGTATGTTATCTGGGCCTACTGCTTTGTGATTTTTAATTTTCATGAGAGCTGTTTTAACCTCTTTTATACTGATTTCATCAACGGGTCCTGCTGTCTCTGGAACATGCACAAGAGGTTGACTTGGAAATTCTTCATTAAGCAGATGTTCATAGTAATGGCACCATCTGCGGTTAATAGAGCTGTTTTCCGTTAGTAGATGACAATTTTCATCTTTAATATACTTATTAACTTTGATGTCTAGACTTGTCTTGTGACGTTGTTTTGCAAGCTCGAATATGTCTTTGTCGTTTTTCGTATTTTTAAGTCTCCTATAGAAATTGTTCCTTGAGTCATCCCTATTCTGTGCTATTTTACGTTTGGCCAACTTTTTAGCGTTTTATATTTAATGCGATCGTCTTCTAAACCTGAGTTCTGCCACTGTTTGAAGAGCTCTTTTTTGTTCTTAAGGAACTCCTTTACTTCTTCATTCCACCATGTCGGGTCTTTATCGTTACCAAGACCGCCTTTTGACAGGCCTAGTGTACTTTCGGCTTCTTTCCTGCAGAATTTCTGAAAGTCAGACCACATTGCAAGCAGCATATATTTATGTTTCGAGCTTGCAGATTTTTTGCGAGTTCTTGGCTTCTACCGGTGAGGGTGCCTAAATTCCACGTGGCCAGTCTGATGTTTGACTGTATACCGGGTGTAAGGGACAGCGTCCCGCAAACTGATAGGGGTTGCTCAGTCAACTATACTGAACAACTATCACTAGGATTTTTTTTCAGGAAATGAAAAAAAAATTTGCTTTTCCATACAAATTTTCTGATCGAACTGGTCATTTTGTATGAAAAAGCAAATTTGTTTTTTCATTTCCTGAAAAAAAATCCTGGTGGTAGTTGTTCAGTTTCGTTGACTGAGCAACCCCTATCAGTTTGCGGGACGCTGTCCCTTACACCCCGTATGAGTATGCGAACTTTTGTTCTGGTCACTTTTTCCGTCGCTTGTGAACGCCCTAGCATTATCTTCCTTGTTCACATCTCTATCGCCATCGTCGCTTCCGGGGGCTTCCTAGCTGTAATCACTCTCTATATATTGCCTTTCTTCATAATACGAGGAGAAAAAGTTTGACTTTAAATTTTACGGCCGGTTGTCACCTGACACCAAGGCTGTAACTTATACTAAGGTGCGGGCGCTGCCGTTGATCCCTTGAAATTCTTCTGCCACCATCCCTTCTAAGCGCTCCAGCCTAAACGCTCAGCACTGCAAAGACAGCTCTGCAGGGGTTTGATATCGGAGTGTCCTTCTCCGGCGTCTTGGTCCGCGGGAGCTATTTTATTTCGCCCCTACCTCCATATGTGGCGGGCATTCCCCTCTTCACCGCCTGGGGACGCGTTCTCTAGGGATGAGGCTCCCCCGAGAACACATGCGTAGAATAACACCAAACTGTATTACATTACCGAGATATGAACTTCAACTATTTGAGGCGACTGCAGAAGGTTAGGCTTGAATTTGCCCGTCTTCTGTTTCATGAAGTACCTATGTAATCCACTTATTATGTAGGTACAAAACCTCTCTTTTGTGTGAAACTAAGAAAAACGACAATATTTTTTTTTTTCATGAGTTTTAAACAGCTTTCGATAACTACTGCGCTAAGTAAGTATCTAAAAAAAAAAAAGCGATTAAATAATGAAACAGTACCTATTTTAAACCTGCAGGTAAAAAAATTCATGCCAGGGCGTCATTTTTGTAAATTTGATCTACATAATTCACGTCAGACTTTTTATTTCACAAATCGCGAACACGAAATTTTTTTTTGACTGAAGTCGAATGGCCAGCAAGAAATTATTAATTCATTCTTTACTACGTACCTACTACCTAGTTTCAGTACTCGACCGCGACCGATGTATCACCCAGTCGACCCGGCAACGAGGTCTCGAGGGAACACATACAATCGTATACGAGTGTCAGAAATACACATACATACGTGAAATCACGCCTTTATCCCTTATGGGATAGGCACGGCGTTAAACGCAAAGAGTTTTAGCCACGTCTGACAAAAATATTGAGGAATAGCGACAGGCTGTCAGTCCCTCGAATCCCTTTTCTGATTTCAACAGCATATATGCCTGGGAGGAAACGCCAGCTGCTTTTTTGTTTTTCTATCGCTCCCAGTCCAGCATGGAAGAGTATACCCTGTTTGTTAGCAATTAACTGTGGTAATCACAGCCTCATACGGGTAAGTAACAGGTTAGTGATCTTTTACGTCACTTTGTTATTATTATATTTAATTGAAAGGAAAGTAATAAGCCTAATCTGAAATTATTAGAGTTTTTCTTAATTCGTTATCCTGAATTGCCAGAATTGACATAATCTCGTTTGAATTTAGACATTTTGGGTTATCTCATCAATCGTAAAGTGTAGTTTCCATCGTGGAGTTCGACTGAATAGAGTCTCGTCATCCATTACCAGCCACGTAGAGTCGTAGATGGATCTAATACGAATAGGGTTCATAGTTTTGGATACATTACTACTATTTATTTTTAACATTGATGTTATTTTTGGTCCAATGAATGAATGAATGAATATTCAAAGAAGAAACTAGGTAAAAACGTAGGTAGGTAGTTTTTCATTAGAAATTTTCAAGTTTTAAATTTATTGGCAGTGCATAACAAATTAAATTCTAAAATGGTCCCAATCGTCGCCAAAATCGACTTAATGTAAAGGGGAGACCTGGGTAACACCAGTAATGATCCATTTAAAGCGCGCGCATCAATCTTATATCACGCCATTCCGGATCCTACCCCGTTTTGCCCTAACCTACTCTACTCCGCCTTTTTCTTTGAATTAGTTACGTAATGAGATATGAGATTACTGTATGAAACGAAACTAGTACATATTTGATATGTACAGTTAAGAAAATTATAGTAATCAAGTACATTTCCTTAAAATAACAATAAATTTATTCCTAAAATTTACACAAATCTAGCTAATTCGAAACTAAGCAAACCTAAAACGATCCTTGGCTTTGATATTATTTGCTTATTAAACTCTATCAACGAACAAACACCACCCCTATATCTTTATAGAAAAGGCACATTCAAAATTTAACTGTGTCAATTTCTGGCCAAACTCCATCGGAAAACATACAAAAAGCAAATATTTACGATTCGTACATGGCCAACAAAGCTCATAAATTTTGCGTGTTTTTAATTCGGGGCCCAAACAATACATCTGAGCAATCAGAACTCGATGAACGAACTCGAACTCATTTGGAGACTTCTACTTTTGCGTTTGCTTTGCTTCAGCTGGGGAATATGAGAGGTACAAAAAAAAAAAGGAAAATGATTTTTCTTTAGCTATTCAAAACGACTGGTTAACAGGACATCGTTTCAGAGGTTTAATAACAAATTGCTAGATAAGTAGATATAAATATATTTTGAATTTCGGCGTGGGGTGGGATTTTTGACTTACAATATTTTATTTTGTATTTACCTAGGCTCGTATTTATAAAGCGATCTCAAGATTGAGAGCAATATTGAGTGCGGATTTGACAGGTAATTTTGTACTGGAATGACATTTCTGATACGAACTCAAACTCGCTGTCACTCTTGAGAGCTGATTATAAATACGGGCCTTAGTATTAAGTTTAATATGGCATTGAATAATGTTTATCAGATAACGAATAATAATAATAATAATGAATAAATAAAAATCGTCAATTTTTCATAACGCGCCTACAGAAGTATAACTTAAAAAAAACTTGCTAAAGCCCGAACCCTTTACGTTTAAAAATAAATCGTTCACTGTGCCTGGGATGCTAAGTTAGTGCATAATTTTATTTTTCAACTCATCACGGCCGGGAGAGAGGAAGTTTTTGATTTCTTCCCGGATAAGGTTGGTCGGTAGTTTCCCGAGCTTTTTCAACAAGGGATGCAATAAACAAACTACAGTTGGAGTATTGTGATTGTGTTAGAGTCGATACTTTGATAATTTATTTTTCAAAGTAAATATATCGTCACTATACCGGAGAAACCAATTAAATCCATATTTGGTCAATTTGAGTTAACGCATATTAAAAGTTCAAGTTTGAATTTCAAGTCTTAAATAGCAGTTAATGAATTCAGGAAGGTATGCCATGTATGCTTTGTTTAAAATCAATTCATAAAATAAATGAACATTTACAGATAGTCCAGTAAATACTTGTTTAAATCGGTTTATAATGTCAAAAACACTCATTTACTACGTTTCACCAGACAACCTGAAGTTATGTATATCTTTGGAACTAACAGCAATAAGTTAAAATTAGCGAAATTGATTTTTTATTTATAAGTCTTCTTTCTTGGTGACCAATGTTATTGGTAATACCTTTTGAAATCCAGGAAATACATCAAAAATCAGTTTGATATAATTGGTTTAAATCATAATTTTGTTGGATATAATCTGTTTTAAATTACAATATATTAATACTATGCATACATACAATGGTTTGATTATACTAAACTGGGTTCCCTAAGTGACCACGTAAGATATTGGTTCGAATTTCTTTATACTTACGATTAATAAAAATTATAAATTAAAAACTTCTTCCAAATCTGTGTTATGTTGGAAATAAACTGTCGTTTTTTTAGCTGTTTTACTTTGGAATAAATATTAAAACTTCTTTTAACTATCTATCAAAATTAAATATATTGAACATTAATTCAATAAATTAATAAAATCAATTATTTGTACAATAAATACCGGGTGTAAGGGACAGCGTCCCGCAAACTGATAGGGGTTGCTCAGTCAACGATACTGAACACATATCACCAGGATTTTTTTTCAGGAAATGAAAAAAAAAAATTTGCTTTCCATACAAATTGTCTGATCGATGTGGTCATTTTGTATGAAAAAGCAAATTATTTTTTTCATTTCCTGAAAAAAAAAACTGGTGGTAGTTGTTCAGTTTCGTTGACTGAGCAACCCCTATAAGTTTGCGGGACGCTGTCCCTTACACCCCGTATATTTTAGGCAGCCAGAGATATTGTTAATCTTAGAAAGGCTATACCTACGTAAAAGTAGGTGGTAATCATCTAAGCTTTGGTTACTGCGGGACTAAGTATTTATCTACATAAATGGCGTTGTGTGAATCCGTAAAAAATAACATGCAAAAAAAGTAAATCGTCAACAATTGAAAATCCCGCTGAATGGAAACTTTCCACCCTGGAAGGTCTGAAAGTAGTCAGAAAGTTTGGCATTCATTTGAATAACAAGAAAAACCTTTTTTCGTGCCCCAACCCAAGTAAACCCAAGTCTAACTTCCAGAGTAAAGAAATATTGTACTGTATCGTACATGTACAATACAATACAATACAAATAACCTTTTTTGCACAAAGAAACACAAATAGGTACATACAAGAGAAAAGGAAGAAAACAGTAAAATATAGGCGGCCTTATTGCTAAAGCAGCAATTTCTACCAGGTAACCTTTGGTACATGGTTACGTCATGTAATGGTCAGAAAACAAATCAATTTATATTGAATAGTAGAAAAGTACCCAATTCGGTTCAATTTGTGATTAATAGAATTCCAATAATAATTTTATGAATGAATATGTGGAAATTATATTGTTTTATTATTGTTCACTGTTCAATCAAAACGTTTTCACTCATAGAATATTTTTTTTATTATGTTTCTGTAAAAACACATAAAATTGAAGATGGAATTTAAAAAAAATAATGGAGAGGACCCAAAGGTTAAAGGTTAACTTATTTATATGCTGAGGAATTCAGACAGATACGTCTTATTTGATTGATTTTAATTTCGATTTGTGGCGGCTGTAGTACGAATTTATTTTTACTGTGCATTTATTTTGTCAGGGTTTTATTGTTCTTTGCCAATTGTAAGCACCTTTAGTAGTCTAATTGGATTGTATTAAATGGGATTCAGAGTGCTGAGGTGGAACCGCTGGCTTCCATTTGTAGCAAGAAGTATTCAAGATTATAGAAAAATCTAAATTGCATCAGAGTTTTTCAACCACCTAGGGGCTATCGATAGAAACTTATTAGAAATTAATTTAGATTTTTAGACCGTTGTAAAACAAGCATCTTCTAAGGTATTAGTGAGCCCGCTCCACCGTCCACTCTTTCTCTGTCCGAGACAAAAGTGAAGAGGAAACGAATTAAAAAAAAACATGTACCTAGTATTAGTTTATATTTATACATTAGCCAGGAAAAAAATATTAAACCGCACATACACGTTTACACAGCCCAAATGTTGTAGTGGATAGGGCCGCGGCCTTCTGTGCAGGAGGTCGTGGTTCGAATCCCACCACGTACCAATGTGTTTTTCGGTTTTCGAATTTCAATATGTACGTTTATTCGGCGCTTTTACGGTGAAGGAAAACATCGTGAGGAAACCTGCACACGCCTACGAAGAAATTCAAAGGTTGTGTGTAACCTAATCTAGGAATGGGTCTGGTTTCCCTTCTGGGTTGCGGAGGTCAGATGGCAGTCGCTCTGTGTAAAAACCAGTACCCTCGTTCAATCCCCTAGATTAGGTAGCCGACCCCGTGAGATACGGGAAAAAGACTAGAAAGATGATGGCACGTTTACACAGTCTCATCAGTCACATTAATTATTTCGAAATAATAATAAAAACGATAGCAAAACCACTTACCTCAATGTAGTAACGGCGTAGATTGTGTATCTGCAAAAGACAAGAAAAACTGAATGTTTTTATTGCAAGAATTTATTACATACATGAATATTTACGTGAATTTTACCAGTACTATCTTTACGTCTGTATGTTACCACATCACGCCAAAACCACTGGACCGATTTTAATGTTTTTTTTTTATTTGACTATGTGTTACCTAGGTTCAAACTTAGGATATAAATAATCACGCCATCTGACTAAGGGGGTAGGCAGCAAGTTGTATTTTGTTTATTTTTTAACCGATTTTGATGAAACTTTTTTAATTCGACTGATCGTTACCTAGAATGAAATTAAAAATATAAATAATCACGCTACCTGACTTAAAGGGTAGGCAGAAAATTGAATTTGATTGTTTTTCAACCGATTTTGATGAACTTTTTTTATTCGACTAAACATTACCTAGACTTAAAATGACAATGCAAATAATCACGCCACCTGACTTAGAGGGTAGGCAGAAAATTGAATTTGATTGCTTTTTTGACCAATTTTGATGGAACTTTTTTTATTCGACTGAGCGTTATCACGCCACCTGACTTAGGGGGTAGGCAGGAAATTGAATTTCGATTGTTTTTAACCGATTTTCAAGTGACTTTTTTATTTAACTGAGTGTTTTTTTTTACTTATCGGGTGTCAAACGTAGGATAGAAATAATCACGCTACCTGACTTAGGATATGGGCAGAAAATTGAATTGTTATTGTTACCCATCGAATGGATTCTAACATTGAGTTAGTAACTCAGTTTATATGGAAAACACGCAGTGTCGATCATACTGAAAACGCTTCTCCGCGCGTAGTAGCCGGATCTGCACTATTTAATAATAATTTTCAGCAAATTTAGGAAGCACCAAAAATTAAGATTGTCATAATTTTGGTACCTATTGGCGATTCTAATAAATAAAATATTTATAAATATAATTTTAAACTGTTCAAATCATGATCTTTCGCTCATCATTTCCCATTTCTGCTATCAAGGCGCCGCAAAATTGTGCTTGTCACTCACATCATTACATCAAAGGTGTGGGATATAATAATAATATTGTCAAGATAAAGATCCCGCGCCTTTTTATGAACAGCTCCCAGCCACCCACTTATGACGACGGATATTGACGTCTAGCCTCATTTCCTTGGTTACCTACATTAGGCATTATCATCAAGTTAACATACATACCTAATATAAGTCGCGCCTCTAGATCTTAGGGACAAAGCGTCGACAACTTTATTATTTTTAGAAAGAACGAATACTACTTGCTACAGTAATAAGTCCATGAATGCTACAGTGATAGATTGTCAGTCCAACGTTTTGAATTTGGTAGTAGACTGAAAATTTCGTCTCTCTCTATTGTCTTCTGTATTATGCCCGGGGCAAGAAACTGCTGGAGAATTCTATGTTTTTCTATCACTCCCAGTTCAGAATAAGAAGATCATCAAAGTCATAATCTAAACTTATAAAATCGTTTGTCCTTACTGACTGACTGACTGACTGACTGACTGACTGATTCATCAACGCAGAGTCTAAACTACTAAAGCTAGAATCGTGAAATATGGAGAGCAGGTTCCTTTTATAACGGAACCTACCACTAAGAAAGGATTTTTGGATTTTCCCCCCTTAAAGGGGTAAAAAGGGGGTGTGAAGTTTGTATGAAAGTCCGTCAATTTTGAACGTAGGATCTTCTAATTTTGTATTTAGGGTAATGATTTAAAAGTAATGAATACGTGTTTCAGCGTTTTTGGATTTTCTACCCCTAAATGGGTTAAATACGGTATGGAAGTTTGTATGGAAACTCCGTTAGTTTTGCAGTTAGGATCTTAAAATTTTGTATTTAGGCTAATGATTTAATAGTAATGAATACGTGTTTCAGCGTTTTCGGATTTTCTACCACTAAAGGGGTTAAATAGGTGATGAAAGTTTGTAATAATATCAACAGCTCTTTTTCTTGATTTCTAACCATTGCAAACCTTTTTATTCAAGAACTTCTTAGAGCAAATTTGTGTTTTGATGATTTGACAGATTATAAATTTTAAAATTAGAACGTCATCGAACCAGACTAACTTTTTTTAACCAACTTCAAATAAAAAAAGGAGGAGGTTTTCAATAAGGATGTACGTTTTTTTTATGTACCTATGTTACCTCAAAATTCCGTAATTTATTTTATCCGATTTGAAAGATTCTTTTTTTTATTAGAAAGGGTTATTTGAATGTTAGTTCCCCGTCCAGCAAAATCTAATTTTGATCGTGGGATCCATAAGAAATGACGGAAACTCCTTAAATTTTATAGTCACACATATATCTATTTTGATATTTTAAGTTAATCTGATGTGGAACTAAGAGCACAACGAAATTATAAGATGCATCGAGATAGGTACCAATTTTACGAAATTTACTCACCATAATGAGCAATTTTTGGTTAGTAGAAATCAACGAAAAGGGGTTGAAAGAATCTTGCAAAAAATATATTTTTGTACTATCCTTTTAACTACCATTGTTTTTGATTTCCCACTCGATAGGATCAGCCTTTTTTGAGATACGTGGTAACAAAGAATAGGGGATGGTGCTTGCCTCTTTCGAGCATTATCATCCATCACTAATACATTAATTAAAGAGTTGTAAGTATATATGTGTTGTGTATGTATGTTAGTTTATTTGTTTGTTTCTTAATTTGTCATCATTGAACTCGAAAATTAATAGACCTATTTTTAAATTCTTTCACTATTAGAAAGCTACGCTCACTGTCACTGTGCGATGCGCGTGCGTAGCAATATCAGCTTTTTACTACGAAAAATATCACACTCACACAGAAATAAAAGAATCTTTTAGATGTGGTCATACTAATAGCTACATGACAATAACCTGATCAAGGACAAAAACAACTTTTTACCGCGGGAACTCAATCCCACGGGAAAACTTTTAGCGGCGGGTGAAACCGCGGGGCGGAAAGCTAGTGTCAAGATAAAGGTCGCGCTCGCGCGTTTTTTCATG
The DNA here is from genome assembly GCA_029255725.1 of Scrobipalpa atriplicella. NCBI lineage: Eukaryota > Metazoa > Arthropoda > Insecta > Lepidoptera > Gelechiidae > Scrobipalpa > Scrobipalpa atriplicella. The sequence continues at coordinate 4,943 of JARACY010003546.1, read as the reverse complement.
TGAAGCCACGAAGGATATTGACGTCTAACCTCATTTCCTTAGTAGATATAGACTTTTCTCTCTTTGCTCAGTTTATTTTGTTTTCATTGATTTTTTACGAAGGTATTTGATAATGTGTAAATAATTTTCTGCCAATTTCCCATTTTTGATCGGAAAACCCACGCGGCATAGCAACAGAACGGAGACAGATAAGGTACTTTTTTTAAAATTTTATTGAATTTATTCATTTAGGATCCAATATAATAATAGTTATCAATTTTCTTTTATATTTCAGTTACGTCCCTCTTGCACCAGATGAAGCTGCTTATATTTTTCTAGCAACATTTTCAAACTAATAATGACATACTCTTACTTTTAGATACGAATAGTTATAATTGGCTATAATATAAAGTAATTTTACTTAAATTGGTATTTTACAAGAATACAGAACTAAAATCAAGACACTAATGAAATCAGCCGACGATCTGATTTTGTTAAGTTAACTTTGGATCTCAGTAGGAGATTTTAATGATAATTATCTCAGACTTATCTACAACCTAAACTTAGAAAATTATATTGGAAGAAGTTCTATTTAGAACAAAGTTAAACGCTTAATTTGATGAAGCTATTATTGTTAAAAAATGAGTAACAATAATCAGATTAGGTAGGTATACCTAATATTTAAGTATGTTAAATTTAATACCTTATAAGCATTTTATAAATAGGTACAGAGTATTTGTACCTAAAATAAACTTCACCTAATAATACGCTTATCAGCAATAATATATCAAAAACTTCTAAATACAGCTAAGCTAGGAATGCAAAGGTTTATCTAAACTTATAAAATCGTTTGTCCTTACTGACTGACTGACTGACTGACTGACTGATTCATCAACGCAGAGCCTAATATACTAAAGCTAGAATCATTAAACTTAGAGAGCAAGTTCCTCTTATAACGTTACCTCCCACTAAGAAAGGATTTCCGGATTTTCTCTCCCTAAACTGGTAAAAAGGGGGGTTGAAGTTTGTATGAAAGTCCGTCAATTTTGAAGGTAGGATCTTCAAATTTTGTATTTAGGCTAATTATTAAAAAATAATTTATACGTGTTTCAGCATTTTTGTATTTTTCACCCCTAAGAGGGTTAAATAGGGGATGGAAGTTTGTATGGAAATTCCGTCAATTTTGATGGCAGGATCTTCCAATTTAGTTTTTGGGCAAAAGATTAAAAAATAATGAACACGTGTTTCAGCGTTTTTGTATTTTCCACCCCTAAGGGGGTTAAATAGGGGATGGAAGTTTGTATTGATATTCCGTCAATTTTAAAGGTAGGAACAGCGCGGCAACTCAATCCAACGGGAAAACTCTTAGCTGCGGGTGAAACCGCGGGGCGGAAAGCTAGTAATTATATAAACAGGTCAGGCAGAGTCATTGACAAATAAAGTTACTTAGGTAGTTCCTGTAATGAACTATTAATTAAAATTTGTGATTTATAGTTTCTTTATTGTGTTTTTTGACTAAAATTTAAGTCCTAACTCTAGTGTAGTTCAGATTCCAGAGGTTACAAGAAGTCTGTTCACTCTTGCTTTAGCCTTCTGTTGCATGCATTTGAAAGTTTTAATAATTTATTTTAAATTATAGACAATTATATTTCTCAAGCAAATACTGTATTTGTGTTTATCCTCATTCTCGTACGGGAAATACGGAAGTACATTACGTTCCTTATCTTTGTACACCACAAAGACCAAATAATATGAACATGATAAATAATTAACAAACATGCTGCGGCGTGCTTGAATAAACAAACAAAATTACGGACAGAATTTAATAAAAACATAATTCGGAGTAAGCAGAATTTTAACCGCTATAAACAAACTTGGAGGATTTTAATTCTATTGCCATAAAAAATAAAAGCTATTATAGTTGAAAACGAGACCAAATTATTCATTACAGGCTCTATAATAGTTTTTTTTTTTAGCGGTTATCAAGACAAAAAATTACCTATTATTATTATTTGTAGGTATACTTTTCAGTATCAAGGGTCCACAGGGACCCGGTCCTTTGAGGCATACGTGGGGCCGAAGCCAACAGCGCAGAGGTGTTTTTATACCAAATAATGTATTGTGATGTACATCACGCGGATACTCGCTCTGCCTGCACTATAGAAATACAACCAGAGCCAGCACCCGCCTGATGAAAGGTCTATTGCAGAGAATTGAAGGATAACTAGGTCTATGGGGATGGATTTAGCTGGACCTTATTATTATAATTATTAAACAGTTTACTGCACAAATGAACATACAGAGGACACAAACATAAAAAAAACAATAGTACAACAGGTACAGCTTATCTCTAAAAAGAAATCTCTTCCAGCTGACCTAGTTATCCTTCAATTCTCTGCAATAGACCTTTCATCAGGCGGGTGCTGGCTCTGGTTGTATTTCTATAGTGCAGGCAGAGCGAGTATCCGCGTGATGTACATCACAATACATTATTTGGTATAAAAACACCTCTGCGCTGTTGGCTTCGGCCCCACGTATGCCTCAAAGGACCGGGTCCCTGTGGACCCTTGATACTGAAAAGTATACCTACAAATAATAATAATAGGTAATTTTTTGTCTTGATAACCGCTAAAAAAAAAAACTATTATAGAGCCTGTAATGAATAATTTGGTCTCGTTTTCAACTATAATAGCTTTTATTTTTTATGGCAATAGAATTAAAATCCTCCAAGTTTGTTTATAGCGGTTAAAATTCTGCTTACTCCGAATTATGTTTTTATTAAATTCTGTCCGTAATTTTGTTTGTTTATTCAAGCACGCCGCAGCATGTTTGTTAATTATTTATCATGTTCATATTATTTGGTCTTTGTGGTGTACAAAGATAAGGAACGTAATGTACTTCCGTATTTCCCGTACGAGAATGAGGATAAACACAAATACAGTATTTGCTTGAGAAATATAATTGTCTATAATTTAAAATAAATTATTAAAACTTTCAAATGCATGCAACAGAAGGCTAAAGCAAGAGTGAACAGACTTCTTGTAACCTCTGGAATCTGAACTACACTAGAGTTAGGACTTAAATTTTAGTCAAAAAACACAATAAAGAAACTATAAATCACAAATTTTAATTAATAGTTCATTACAGGAACTACCTAAGTAACTTTATTTGTCAATGACTCTGCCTGACCTGTTTATATAATTACTAGCTTTCCGCCCCGCGGTTTCACCCGCAGCTAAGAGTTTTCCCGTTGGATTGAGTTGCCGCGCTGTTCCTACCTTTAAAATTGACGGAATATCAATACAAACTTCCATCCCCTATTTAACCCCCTTAGGGGTGGAAAATACAAAAACGCTGAAACACGTGTTCATTATTTTTTAATCTTTTGCCCAAAAACTAAATTGGAAGATCCTGCCATCAAAATTGACGGAATTTCCATACAAACTTCCATCCCCTATTTAACCCTCTTAGGGGTGAAAAATACAAAAATGCTGAAACACGTATAAATTATTTTTAATAATTAGCCTAAATACAAAATTTGAAGATCCTACCTTCAAAATTGACGGACTTTCATACAAACTTCAACCCCCCTTTTTACCAGTTTAGGGAGAGAAAATCCGGAAATCCTTTCTTAGTGGGAGGTAACGTTATAAGAGGAACTTGCTCTCTAAGTTTAATGATTCTAGCTTTAGTATATTAGGCTCTGCGTTGATGAATCAGTCAGTCAGTCAGTCAGTCAGTCAGTAAGGACAAACGATTTTATAAGTTTAGATAAACCTTTGCATTCCTAGCTTAGCTGTATTTAGAAGTTTTTGATATATTATTGCTGATAAGCGTATTATTAGGTGAAGTTTATTTTAGGTACAAATACTCTGTACCTATTTATAAAATGCTTATAAGGTATTAAATTTAACATACTTAAATATTAGGTATACCTACCTAATCTGATTATTGTTACTCATTTTTTAACAATAATAGCTTCATCAAATTAAGCGTTTAACTTTGTTCTAAATAGAACTTCTTCCAATATAATTTTCTAAGTTTAGGTTGTAGATAAGTCTGAGATAATTATCATTAAAATCTCCTACTGAGATCCAAAGTTAACTTAACAAAATCAGATCGTCGGCTGATTTCATTAGTGTCTTGATTTTAGTTCTGTATTCTTGTAAAATACCAATTTAAGTAAAATTACTTTATATTATAGCCAATTATAACTATTCGTATCTAAAAGTAAGAGTATGTCATTATTAGTTTGAAAATGTTGCTAGAAAAATATAAGCAGCTTCATCTGGTGCAAGAGGGACGTAACTGAAATATAAAAGAAAATTGATAACTATTATTATATTGGATCCTAAATGAATAAATTCAATAAAATTTTAAAAAAAGTACCTTATCTGTCTCCGTTCTGTTGCTATGCCGCGTGGGTTTTCCGATCAAAATGGGAAATTGGCAGAAAATTATTTACACATTATCAAATACCTTCGTAAAAAATCAATGAAAACAAAATAAACTGAGCAAAGAGAGAAAAGTCTATATCTACTAAGGAAATGAGGTTAGACGTCAATATCCTTCGTGGCTTCACATGAAAAAACGCGCGAGCGCGACCTTTATCTTGACACTAGCTTTCCGCCCCGCGGTTTCACCCGCCGCTAAAAGTTTTCCCGTGGGATTGAGTTCCCGCGGTAAAAAGTTGTTTTTGTCCTTGATCAGGTTATTGTCATGTAGCTATTAGTATGACCACATCTAAAAGATTCTTTTATTTCTGTGTGAGTGTGATATTTTTCGTAGTAAAAAGCTGATATTGCTACGCACGCGCATCGCACAGTGACAGTGAGCGTAGCTTTCTAATAGTGAAAGAATTTTAAAAATAGGTCTATTAATTTTCGAGTTCAATGATGACAAATTAAGAAACAAACAAATAAACTAACATACATACACAACACATATATACTTACAACTCTTTA